>VWZD01010412.1:525579-636975 GCA_013396695.1 Sakesphorus luctuosus | reverse complement strand
ATAAGCATCTGTAATTATAATACATGTACAATTATTTAAATATTGTTAAACTATTAGCTGGACTCAATAATTAGAAGAGTTTGAAATACAATTTTAAGGAAGAAGCAACTTTTTCTCAGAGTTTGGGAAATATATCTTTTGATTACTCCAACCATTCAAGGTCACATGCTTGGACTTTTAACAGCAACATTAAAGCAACACAGTTAAAACAATTGTTTTGTATCCAAATCATAGCAAAACCATTTAATCCCAAAGCAGAATATGGTATTACCCAAACCAGCTGTATTTTTGAGACTGATAACCATTGGCACTCGAACATCTACTGCAATATACGCTGTTTTAACACAGAGAGCAAACATTAACATTGAACTACCCAGAGGAGCCTTCCCAGCCATAAGTGCTACATCACTTCACCACCAGGAGAGTAATGAGACTCTGAATTTTTCTTTATCTTTCTTTTATTTATGCTTGGACTTCCAGCACTGCACATCAGATAGCCAGGGTCTTAACCTGTCCTATATCAGACTGCAAAAATACAATGTGCTTCCTCCACTGTCCTTGCATCAACAAATCAAACAGTCACATCCAACAAACTCTTCACTTGAGTAGTTACTTCTATCTAGAAAAGCATCTCTCCTCTTCAGGATTTCAACTAATGCTTCTGGCTTATAAAAGATTAAGTGCAATCAGTTACACTGAAGGTTGATAATGCGGCTCTTGATTGTGTTTTCTGTGCACGCATTTACATCAGGCACACAAGTTATATAAAATAGTTTGGAGTACAAAAATATGGTTATAACACAGGAGTACCAAACAGCACAGAATTAGAACAGTTTTATTACCATAATACCAATTTATATACAGACCCTCAAATTAAGGATTTTTTTTTAAGTATTCTTCCCAAATTGACAACTGTAGTGTACACTCTAAAAACTGCAAATAAACAACACAGATCTATTTTAACCCCTACACTGTCCATGCAGTCTGCACCAATCCTCTCTTCCACACAAAAGTGTATTATAAATAACTTTCACAAAATGTCACGTATGTTTTATTGCACATTGTACATGCCAATATTTAAAAGAAAGGCTCAAACCTTTCACTTGATAACTAACTGTTTAAATAACTAGCATTTACTTGTGTTATGAATACTACTGCATTTTTCAGGCTCTAATCTTAACTGATAATTTAAAAGAAAAAAAGCAGAACAGAAAATATGCCTTGAACTGTATAGCTTTTGTGAAGAAAAAAGCTTCTTTAATTTTGCTGATTTCTGCTTCATAAAGTTGTTAAAAACATCTGACCTAATTAAAAATGCTGTTTCGAAATTTCTGCATTTTTTACTATAAAATTATGCATATAGCTGTTTGTTTAATCATATATTCCTTCTATTTTGCAGAATTAGATGTTTCTGTGCTGTATTGATGAGAAGGTTGAGTTACATAGGTCTAGTGTGAACTACAGGAGTTGCTGTGCCAGCCTCTGTTCTGCTGGTCTCCATAGCAGTGGGAAGCGAGGAGCCCATCAGAACACCTGAACAGGTCAGTATAAAAAGACACTGGGGCACAAATGGCCATCAAGGCCATGTACAGTTCCTGTTAAGCAGATCTCTAGACTAAGGAATATGAGTAATTTATCATTAATATGTGGGTTTATGATATGCTGCACTAAAATATGACCGCTAAACAAAGAGAATGATTTGCGTATGACAGATATGTGCCAGCTGGTAAAAATGCCTCACCAGATAAAAATCTGCATTTTGAGGGTTACAACTCTGGCATGAACAAGAAGATTTTAAAGTCGATTGATCAAATGTTTTGCCAAGGGTTTCTAAAGCTATTAGCCATCAACAGCTCCAGAAAGGGATGAAAATAGCAAAACCAAACAACTAAAATTGCACTATTACAAAGAAACAAGTCCATGAAAGGAAGAGTCACCAGCCGCAGTTAAGGGACAGCCACTTCAAGAAGCCGATTGTTTTTTCGCTTGCAAGTCGGGATGTTGCCGTTTTTCTGGCTGCCTTGTATGAACTTCACACACACTTTGTCTTGTTTGAATTGGACCAGAAACCTGGGAGAGGGAATAATACAAAGTTTGGTTAAAGGTGGGAAAAGAAACAAAACCACAAGAAGAGCAGAAATCTTTTCCTGTTGGTTTTAAGCATTACTCTGAAAGATGTAATTTTCAGCTCTGTGTTAACAACAAAGAGTTGGGGAATAAAAAAAAGACATAGTTGTTATGGTATGGCTTCAATCTCCTTCAGGTAGTATCTCATAATTATTGCCTTTTACCTGTAACTGTGAACCTTTTACAACAGTTGTTTTGCTACTCCTTCAGAAAAAAAAAGGCAGTACAAAATACAATTTCTAATGCATCAGAAATGCAGCAAAGACTATTTCCAACTGCTTCACAGTCAGCCAAAGGAACCTCTCTGTTTTCATGGAAGGAAGCTAAATACTTCTATAGCAACATCAAGGGCGCTATTCTTCTGGTTTATGCTTAATTTAGTACATCTGGTATTTTAGCAGCTCTCATACGTCTAATCCTTAAGTTAGCCTTTATAGCCTCCTGCTCGGCAACTGGGAGAATTCACTTCCTTCCCAGCAATCTCCAAATTTAGACATTTTCTGCAGTTCAGGGTAAATTAATCTGGATTTGACTCTTCACTTTTTACTGGAAGAGAAGTTTCAGCGACTGTGGAGAACTGCTTTGAAAAAAACCCCGACTCCTAACAGGCTTCTGTGGAGGCTCAAACCTCTCACTGATCGGAGTAGCGAGATTAAAAGCAGTAACAGGGCAGTGCTGCCTTTTGGCTCACATGCAGTGGTTGCTGACCTAAAAAGTCCTTTGTAATACAGCCGATTTTCCCTTTTAGCATCTTTAAAAAGTCCTCCAGCAGAGGCCAAAAACTTCAAAGAATTTGCTCTGCAGCCGGAAACCACAAATCAAGCTGACGGCAGAGCTCGGGGGAGGAAGTGGCCTCTGCTGCAGCCAAGCTGCCCTGGTCCTGCTTTCCTGCGGCACAGCCAAGACACGCAGGACTTGCTCAGCGCTCCCAGCTATGCGGGCACCCGGAAAACATGAGCAGCTCTTGCAGCATCACCAGCGCTGTGTTTTCCTAGACCCACCATTCCAATGTCATGCATACAAATGGTGTCTCTTACTAAACATACCCCTTCACCACCAGCATATTTGCTTATGTCAGGCCCCTTCCCAAAAAGTAGTATAGTCAAAATGAGGCCACATTTTCTTCTCAATCCCTAGTTGTGCTTGAATCTAAACTCTAGCATGGAGAAGACAGTTCTGCTTCACCATCAACAGAGATGGCACCATGAACATCTTAAAATTCTTTGGTCTGGATATACTCAATACAAGCAATACACACTTGAATGTTTTTAATCTGGAAGACAAAGAACAAAAACACATCCTAAAAAGCAAGACTCCCATAAAGCAGGCTGCTTTCCAGACCTAAGGCAGGCAGGCAGTCCAGACTAGCATAATGCACGCTTAAACTTTGTTTTAGTAGTTTATTCCTTTGTAGCTGTCATTAAACTAGAAACTTACTGGGCATAGCCATACTCTTTTAAAGAGACTGAAAAACACATACTCTTGAGCAAATTAAATGACATCTGGTAATACAGAACAAAGGAAAATGGCAGATGTTCTTTTCAAGGAAAGGGCAAAATTAGCCTTTAAATAGATCCTCAAGTCTGAACAGATACCAACTGTATTCACTCTAAAATACAGGCAGTGCAGTGCAGCCAGATAAAAGGTTCAGGTTTTGCCTACAGGAATTTTACTTCACTATTGTTACAGTGTTACACATTTTCTTATTTATTCGAAAATAATAAACCCACCAAACCAACACTACTGAAAAGAGAGGCCTCTTCACAGAACAAATGAAGTGCATAACAATGGTGAACTAAGTGAAGGACTCTTACTCAGCAAGCTTTTGGAGTTCACACACAAACAAACACTTTTATTCTATGGCTATAAACACTGCAAGGGCAGTCCTTACTTAAGGCCAAAATACAAAACTGTACAATGTGCAGAAAGAAATACTAACTTGAGATGCAAACATTTTTACCAAATAAAGCTTTTTAACAACCAAAAAGCCCCAAACAACAATAGGTGGTTGAAAAATCAGCAGCAGGAATTTTAAGAATATGCTTTTCACCTTCACAAAAGAAAAGGTAGAGCTTTATAGATCTGTATTACTAGTGCCATCACTGAGTTGGGGAGGAGCTTTGCATTCTGCTTTGGTTGTTTTCAGGAGAACTTGGCACCTAATGTCCACTCTAATCTATAAATATCTCATAGGAATCTGTGAACTTTTCACTCTCACACAAAATAGTTCTCTCAAATGTAGTATCTCTTAACTATTTCTACAGCAGCAGTTTTGCTTCATAGCCATATTTGAAACTTTAAGAAAAGCACATTTTCTCTAATGACTTTCAAGGAAATAAGAGACAAAATAAATACTAGAAATGAATACACATTGAAAATTTGACCCTTCTTTACAAGTATTCTGTCAAGAGAAAACAAGTATTAGCTACACAACAGTATTTTGTTATTCTAACATTAGACACTTGACTTTTTAGCACGTTGCATTGAAGCAAATCCACTTTTAAGCAAAGAAGAAACATACTCATCAGATATCTCAATGTTGAGCTTCTGTTTGGTTTGGCTGAGAGTAGTGCGGTAAAGTTTAGTGGCCATTTCAATAAGATGATCACTGCTGAGCAGGAAATCTCCTTTACTAGCTGCTTCTGAACCCTGAAACAGGAAGGAAAGTATTTAGGACTACCGGAACTTTGAACATGATTAAATGCCAGTCAAGCAAGAGGTTTTACAAGGAGTCTTCTCTTCCCAGTTCAATGAAACAACAATCTTTTGTCTTGTCAGTTAAACAGGGAATACAGTGCAGTGTCTAGAATCAAAATGCAATTCACTCTCAAATAATCTACAAACCAGCTGAGTTGACCCTAAAGGAGGGACACCTTCATCTGTCCTACAAAACTGTAGTGTTTCTGTATCCCTCTCCTGGGTACACCACAGATAGTTTCCAATATTTGCAGAAAAGAATAGAAAAACTGACCAACACCAGTATGAGAATGAAGGCAGAAAGTATGAAAAGACACTGTATATAACAACAGTCTTCAAATCCATTTAAGCTAAAATATAAATGCCAACTTAATGATTTTAGCAGAGCAATGCCGACAGTGCAGTGAAGCAAATATAGCACTGAACTAAGTTCTTCAGAAGTGAGTAACCAACTTAACTGTGCCTTATTGTAGATTATTTTGGCATCCTGTAAAGAAGAGAAATATATGTATGGAAAACACCACCACAAAAGTACCTGAAACGTATTACAAATGGAAAACCCTGATCCTTAAGAGGCTACAGTGAACTATGAAGTCTGATTTTCATGAGTTAAATATCACTCATAATGTAGTAAGTGTTCTCATTTGGTTTCAGCAATTTTAAACCAAAGCTTTTGAGGATATGACAAAGTTCATTAAACTTCTAAGCCTACAAGCTAACCACTAGGCTACAAGATAATTCACAATTGGGGTTTCCATCACTGCATGTAAAATGGTCATACTATTGTGTAATGAAGTTGTAACCAACCTCCTTGAGGTGCACTGCAAAGAAGCCATCATTTTGGGAGCTCATGGACACTTTGGTAACATCTCCCAGTGGCACCTCTGACTTGATAGTCCCAGACTTTTGATCCGCAAGAAGAACGTTATTTTTGGTTAATAAGAAAATCCTGGATGTGGCCTGTGAAAATGCAAAAATGCAAATCATTATCTACACAAAGAGAGAACTGGTCTTCACTGAGCACCTACTAAGACTCCAAGGAGTTCGTAGAGTTAAAAAGCTTGGCCCACATTAGCAAACATGAACATTTGATGCTCAGTAAAAGCTGCAGATCAGTTAAAATCAAGTCAAATTTATTTATGTGTCTAATTATAGATTGAGAAGCTTAGCTCATGTTTGCACATATGCTTAGGTATAAACAGTTCCTTTAATTACTAACTTACAGTTATGAAATTCAAAAAGTGAAACTCTGAAACTATGCAAATCAGGATAACCTTATTTCTTATGATCTGTCAATCTACAGGAAAACCAACACACTTCTCCTGTGTGGACTAAGCCTCAATACTGACCATTATTCACCCAAATTAGGTTGCAGAGCAAGACAAATCACACCAGTACTTTCAGGGTTATGTCCCCTCCCTTTATCTGTTGCAATTACTCTTTGGGAGGATAAGCATTCATATTTTCAAATGAGAAATATTTTTAAAGCATGAAACATGTTCTTAAATTTGTCATAGAACATAGTAACAGAGAGAAATGAGAACTTAATCCACATACAGCTTTTTCTCCTGTAAAATTTTAAATAATAAAACCTTGATTATAATTAAGAAGTAGTTGTCTTAAACCCATAGAACCATAGCTCATTAATTTATTTTTTTTTTAAGTCATGAGAGCTGTAGCCTATGCAAGCACAGGAAAGATATTGTCTTAGTTTAATTAGTTTCTTCTTAACCGGAAAATTAACTTGGCATCAACAACAGGCAACCTAATTTCACTCCTACAAATGCATAAATGACATCTACATCTGAGAACTTGAGATCTACTCCTTCAAATATTTAGACAGAGATGGTGAAAGCAATTAAATTTACTAAGGTAGAATAATATTTCCTCTTTTAATAAGTATAATTTAAATGCAAAATGAGTTCTGTTGGCAGAATAAAAAAGTACCCACCATGTTTAACAACTTTATTCAAATGATACAAGAAACTTGCCTCTTCATTCCAAAGAACTTCTGCTTTCAATCAGAAGACAGGCAAAGCTAGCAGAATTTGTCACTCATAATTTTAAAAGATAATCAAATGTGAGAATCAGGATCTTGAGTGACAGTGTGGACCTTGAAAGGTTAAGTTTTCTAAATACTTGAACGAGAACAATATTCTCTAAATGTTTATTTACTTCAACTGGCAAATGGAAGATCTACATTTAGCTGTGATACAATAGAGTCTGTTGTCAGTTGATGAGATACCACTTTTGCTTGAAAAAAAATCACGGAAATCTACAAACCCAAACAAGATTCTAGTCATCATTATGTAAATTTAAAACAGGTCTTTAAAATCACTAATTTACATAAATCCAACATTTCCAGTCTTGCCCTTAAAAATAGGCATTTAAAAAAAATTCTCAGACTATTACATGATAGAAATGGAGTCTCCCTCTCAATGTATTTAAAACAAAAATTATCTACCCCTCTGGATAAAGTAATTCCATTTATTACCTTCCCATTGGCTCTATTGATCTTATTCACAACTTCTGCAATAATGATCTTTTCATCCACAGCATCTTTAAGTTTTTTGTACTTGGGGTTCTCGCTGATCTCCAGGTAAGCCCCTTGGAATGGCTGTCCAACACTGCCCAGTAGAAGGACAAAGGAAATATGAGTTAAACACGACTCTCAGGGAAGATGCAAACCTCCTGACAACATCACAGGCTTCACAGAGCCAGGAAATGCACCAAATATCAAGTATTTTCACTGATTCTATACTGCCAGAAGCTTCCTTAGACTTTAACACACCCTTTTCCAGGGAAAGTCACTTACTGCTTCATTTTTAGTGAGGCAATACTCTTAACAAACCAGAAACCTCTACTCACAATGTCTACTTTTCTACCTGTTCAGTCTGGTGTCAGCATTAATCTGTGCCACGCAGGCGTAGTGTGTCAGCAGGAAATAATGTGGGAATTGCTACAAAGTACTGTGGATATAACTCCCAGCACATTATCCCAGGGGAAAGGAGAAAGGACGAGAGGTAAGATATGGTATGTGTATTAGACACAGAATCTTATATACATTAACAGCCCAGTGATGATGAATAAAGCGTAAGTTATCACCAAAGACAGAATAGGATGGGTTTTTCGTTGCTCTGGAAACATTTTCCAATTAAATGGGCCAAGTTGCTATGGATATCAGACACAAATACATCCTTGCATATGCAATCAATTGTGATTTAAAATCTCCCAATAACAGTCTCCATGAAAATGGAAAATAAAACCTCAGTAGGACTGACACAGTATTAATACTGACAGGCAGAACTTCAGAGTGACAGACATGAACTTGCCTTCAAGATCTGCTGTTGTTTGTAAAACATGCAGCAGCTCTTCTTCAAGACTTGCTGCGCCCGCAAATCCCCCCATCTTTATCCACCTCAGCATGTTAAAGATCTTCACTAATGGTTAAGAAATGGTGAATACAGTCACTGCTTGCTTTGTTTGCAAGTCAATTAAACTAATCACTTTGATTAAATTACAGTCAAAGTACTAATGCAAAGCTTTGCCAAGACTAGAGCCTAAGAGAAGTGAATACATTACGTGGAACAGCACTGCCTTTGCAATCACATCTTTGGCAGGCAGGAAGATGGATTGGAGAGAAAAGGAAGGGTACTGGAATTCTAGCACTCACACAAAGTCCCTCTCTGTTCTTAAGTAATTATATTATAGATAGAAAATTAGTCACATCCTATGCATCATTATCATACTAACTAATCAGAAACTTTATACAGTAATTTCCTCTACTATTAGGCCAATTAAAACAAAACAAACCAACTAACAAAAACCCCCCAACAAAACAACAAAAGGAGCTAATCAGCTCCAAATACCAGACAAAAAGAGATGGAAATGTTTGTAAATGAGTGCAGGGTGAGGAAGGCATTCCAACTTTCTACCATGTTGGAGCTTTGGGGTTTTGATTTTATTTTATCAATTACCATATGAAACCATAGTCACCAAAACAATAGATTCCCTGTGGACTTTGTCCCTAACCAAATGATGACAACTTACAAGGTAAAACAAATGATACAACAATTACACTCTATCACATTTGCAACCTAAGAATGCCTTGGATGTAAATAAGTCAGATATATATTAATCTTTTTCTTTATAATATCTCATTGTTCAGTCTTCATGTAAAAAGTACCAAAGCTGGGATATAAACAGAATTCCTTCATTCCCAAGGAGCTCTATACTAATCAGATGCATACTGACTAAAAAGCAAGAAAAACCTTCTCACTCTTAGAAAAGTCAAAATGAACCATCTTTGTCTTTTCCCAGGAGCATAAAGAGACATCCCAAAGCAAATAAGGAACAAACCATAATCTGACCTATACAGTCATTAAGTAAGTGATCTACCGAAAGGAAAAGAGAAACATATACTGAGCCAATTACAGGAAAATGGGAAATGGCTCAATAAAAAGTAACACAAATGAAACTCAATAAAACACAACCAGCCAAGCAGAGCTTGTCCATGCATGGAACTGCTCTCACCAGCTTGCTGTCCCTCTGCTGAACCTTCCTTCTCACTTAAAGTGCCTTGTTCCTACTCAGTTCAAACTATGGCTTCTTAGAGAGAACACTCCTGAGATGGACAAGACCTTTATTTTCAAGAAAAACACAATTTCTAAGCTCACATTCCCTTAGAAATGTAGGTCAGCTTATTTCAAGGACATCAGGTCTTTTTTGCCAGTGTGTACAAAAAGAAGTGTGTTTCTTAAATAAAATCAGATACTACTGCACATTCCTGAGTAATGCTAGCTCTGTAGATAGCAATGAGAGAAATCTGTCAGTTTTTAAGGACTCAGTAATCTGAGAAACCAAAAAACATATTTGCAGAGATTTTACATTATTTTAAAAAAATCTAAAATGGAAATAGCACCTTTTTCCCAAAGTATCCTTTCCAAAAGATAAACACCAATGTATCTAAATTTTACATTACCTAGTCTTCACCTTAGAGCATTATGATGAATGTATTAAGTTGGAACATAGAAGAGCTCCCTGGAGTGACTGACACAGTCACAGCCTTTCAGCTCACTCTGCCTTCAATGGTTGCAGGAAACAGTGTGATGGAAACTAGGGGAAAGGGTGGGAGTTGTTCCCTTCTACAAGCTCTTCAAACTTTTACAATGTGAACAGGTCATGGGAGGTTAGAACAACAAACTGTCATGGATTCTGGACAGAAGTGTTTGGTACCACAGGATTAGTGGGCTGCAACAACATCTAAATAAGAAGGAAACTGAGGTCAATTTTCAGGATTGTAAAGTAAAATGATGGAGGGACATTGTCAAACAAAGAAAATTCACTTTCCTGTTTAAGATAAAAAGCAAAATCTTGCTTAGTTTCCTAAATCTACATAGGGATATTGTATTAATTGTACACTAAAAGCAGTAGAATCAGTCATTACCTGGCTGGATATAAAGCCTTCTTGTCCTTGAAAAGTTCACTTGCTTCCAGTTTTTCTTCATATATAAGCTTCTGCTGATCTGTGAACTGATCTCTGTACTTTTTACACTACAAAACAGGATATATTAAACAAACCATAAAATTATCTTTCCCAATCGCACAGAACCACAGATTAATGTTTGCTCATTGCTCAAGATGCACATTCTTTGTATGCTTCTGAAGTGACTCAGCTCCATCCTACATGCCACTGTAACAAACAGTAGAGGTGGTTTTTTCCTCACCCATCCTACATACTTTTTAATTACACTGAAAACAATATATAAAACATCTCATGTAAGCACCCTGCACTTGAACATGAGCTTACTCTATTAGACAGAAGTCACTGAAAGGTTTGGCTGAAAAGGTTCACAGAAACACAGATACAGTTCCACAGTTGTGGAAGTTTACATAGAGAAAAAGAAAAAAAACCACAGCTGAGTTGATGAATTTTGCAGGCTCAGAAAAAAACCCTGTTCCCTGACAATTCACAGAAAATGTACCCCACAAGATCAGTAAAATGTCCCATCAGCACTTGTACAGATTCTCACCATTCTCTCCATCCAAAGATCCAAAACAAATTTCAGCTAACCACAGCTCATAAGTAAAAAATTCCACCCAGTACTTCCAGTGTTGGTGTAAGAGCTAGTCCCAGTCCTGGCCATGGACACAAGTATTACAAGCTATTAATTAACAGGCAATGCACATGTTCATGTAAAAGCTGATGGCAGGAAGCAAACCCCTCTCCCCAGCCCCAGAAAGGACGAGACAGGATAGTTATAAGACTTGTAGGCCAAAGACAATGATCAGAAACCATACTTCTTCCAAACAAATGAAATTATCCTGGCTGGAATAGAAGGAAATACATCCTAAAAATAGGCCCTTTATGAACTGTTGAAAATCACGTGAAGAATTTCTGTACAGACTGGACCAGAATGTGTCCTACCCTCCACAAATGGAAAATCCTCTTTAGTTCCTTGTGAGTTGAATCCAAGAAAAGGTATGGCCTTGCTGGCCAGTTTTTATCTATTGGTGATAAAGAAGGCATCTTTTTCTTCATTTCCAGGAAGTATTTTTGCATCTATGATAAAATTGAAGATGTTTTATTAATGTTCAAATATCAAAGTTATTGAAATATACATGGAAAAGCAGATGCTCTGTGATTAAAAAGCAGTTACCAAACTGCAATTCTTAGCTCTCATAAACTGGAATCTGGACTTTAAAAGCCAAGTATATGGAGAAATGCAGATTTAGATACTGTGACAAATACTTAGTACCATACCTACACCTTCAAATACTATCACTATCCTTTCTTTACAATACCAGAATATTTACTTGTCAGTTTTCCATATGTTTAGCTTGGACATTTTCTTACAAAGACTATCAAGGCAATAACACAGCTGTTACATTTGCTAGAAAATAAAAACTTAAAAGACAGAAAATGTACGTGTGCTTTGTATGGATATATACATACAAGTCTCTGAAGGGTAAATTCATATATTTTTCTTCCAGCATTGGCTCTGAAGAATTTCCTGTACTCTCTACGGACCTGGAAATTTAAACAAACCCTCAAAGTGAATACAAAGAATGAATTTGTTTGCACAGATACTCTTTTATAAAGGTCTATGGCAGAAAATACTAAGACAAGCATACATACATGCAAAGGGTTCCCTGAAATAGGAACATTACCTGGGTATACTTAAAATGTATGAAACAAACCATGGGCCAAGAGGTCTGAAAGATATGTTGGCTGATGCAAGTTCAGTCATTTGCAAATTTAACAAGGAATTTGAAATCCCTCCCTCCAAAAAGGGAAGCAATTCAAATATTGTTGAATTCAGAGTATTAAGCTATTTTCAATAGGCTTTTGCATAAAGTTGGACTGGAAAAAGTGAGGGACCGTCAGTGATACAATTTTTTTATGTCTGAAGTGACACTGATTTGATATTACTTACAGAGTTAACTGGTGAACTTTTTTGATATTTCTCCTTTAAGATTCTTAACACAGACTTTTTTATAGTAAAAAAGGGTTGTGTTTGGGTTTTTTTTCAGAGCACACTTCTGCATGAAAAAGCTGTTTTCACTCAAGCAGTCTTCATTCCAAAAAAAATAAGATTTTGGTGCTTGGTAAGAGCACAGAATCCACACAAAGGTTGCTTAATGTCAGCAAGCTGATAATTGCTCCCAAAACTTATTTAAAAAAAAATCAAAAAAGTGATCACTGAGAATCACTTTTGCCAAGTGATACTCATCTTTAATACATGCTCGGAAACGCAGGCTTCAGAGTACTTGTTTTGCCCTTTGTGTTTCTATCAGTGCATATGAACACAGATTGAAATTCAGAAAAGGCAATCTGAGAGAGAGCCCCACTGGTCTGCAGTTTTATGTGAGACTTAGGCTCACATCAAGTCTGGTGAAACATCCCCCAGCTTTTTCCTTTCCAACTTTGGCACAGCCTGCAACACACCTGTTACGAGTTTTGGGCAAAACCCAGGGAAAACATTGTGGCTTTGCATAATTCACCCCACAGCAAAATTTAGTGGTTTTAGCTAACTCACTAAGTGTTGCTGGATTCTCTGTAAGCAGAGAATAAAGGGAAACCCAAAGAATAAAACCCCACATCAACTTAAAGAAAAAAATCTTGTTTGGATTACCCTGGCACCCCTTCCACCCCATGATGACTGCCATGCATTTTAAGGTAAGTCAGTATTTGGAAAGCAAGAATCTGTCACCATTTTGTGATTAAAAACACACCATAGATAAATGGGTTTTGCTTAATTACATATGAAGATGCATCAACAAAACAGGCAATATTCAGCTGTCATCATTCTGTGCAAATTCAGCACAGAATTTTTTCCTCCTTTCTTTATAAGAAAAATTATTAGAGTTCTAATTCACTTATTTTCTGCCAGGTTTAGTTCTCTTTAATTAGTGTACATACTTTATCACTTATTCAGAGATGGAAATTAATAGACTCAAAGCCATTCCAACCACAATCATTCCAAATCTCACCACGTTCTCAGTCTCTAATGCTGTATATTATTCTTTGTGAGCTGCAAGGTGTGCAAATTAATTTGGAACAAAGTGTCTAACACACACATCCTACTGGTGCTGCAGGGAAGCTGCAAAGCAAGCACTAAGAAATGCAAGCTGCTTCAGAAAAGCCTAAACCTGGAAAGTACCACAAATGCTATTAAAATCTACTTATCATACAATTAAAAAACCAAAACAACAAAACCCTCAATAATTAATGGTTGAATCTCGATTGTTTGTATCAATGTTAAGTCTTCAACTTCATATGTGATGGGTGAAAATACTTAGCCATCAAATTACCTGTGGTAACAGTGATGTATTGGAATGACAGACTATGGTTGTATTCAGAAAAATCTGCGTATTTCAGGTGAGATGGAAATTGGAAATGCCGCTTACACTACTTAATAAATAGACTGAAAACCACACCACAGACCAGCAGAAACATATTCCAGCTGTAATGTTCCTTAAATGTTTTGCATTCATCAGTTTTCATTTAAATGTCACTGTTTGATATAAAATGGCCTCTGAGTTCTCAGGAGGGACATATTCTTGTTTTAAAGTCATAAAAACAGACCCACTTTGGCAGCAGTACCTAAAGTGTGATTCTGATCTGCAGAATGACTTCTTAAAATGGCTCCTTTTTTCCAGCTCTGGTTTCCATGTATGTATTGTAATGCCCCATTTTTTTAATATGAATTAATGTGTAGTATATATAATTCTGTGTTTCCTAACTATTTTCCCCATTTCATAATTGTTAGGATAAGTATGAGAATATGGGAACTGAACTTTACTGTGCACTATTAGATAAATTGTTCCTTTTATACCTCTGTAGTCTACAATATCCCTGTTAGAAGAAGGCACGCTCAGCCAAACAAAACTGATTCAAGTTTCTGCAGCTCTTTAGGACTGCATCTGTAAAACTGTGTTATGTAAATCATTTGGGCACAGACCTGAAACCTCTCAAGATGCCATTTTCAGAGTCTACTTACAGAGCAGAACTGTATTTTTCCAGATTACAGATGTGTTTTCTTTTGCCAACCTGTACTTGAAAGCAAGGCATGGAAGACAAAAGACTTTTGTGAATCTCAGTTTTTCTGGGAATCATGGCTGTCACAGTCTATAGGTAACTGCATGCAGTGCCATGTCCTAAAAAGGCTGCTGGATGCAACAGGACCTATCATTAGTTTTAGCCATGCCCTTTACACTGGGGTCAGGGGTCTAACGTGAGCTGCAGTGAGAGTCAGACATCTCCACCCTACTTCCCATTCAAACAAGCAGAGGTCACAATAAGAAAATACATCCCTGTAATCTTTTCAGATAGATTCTTTGCCAACGTAGGTCAGGTTTTTAAGCCAAAAACTGTAATAGAGTCCTTTAACCTGACATTTGTCTTTTACTTGAAAACTGCAATTCCTGACATGTTAAAAAACACCCAATGCCTAAATGTTGCTGTAAATGAGGCATTTTCAGCTTATGAATTTTTCAGCAAAGTCCATGACAAAATTAAACAAAGCGATTCTGTGTAAAAAAACATCCCTACTCATGAGCCCACACTGCTTGTTTAAGTGTTAGTAAGATGCCACGCTTTATTGAGTTCACGTTGACAGATGGGAGTGTTTGAGAAAGTACCTTCAGTCCAAGCCAGAAAGCCCAAATGACTGCAACAGCATGCTTACGCCTAGCCTCCTCCTTCAAGCGTTTCAACTGCCTTCGAGCCTAAAAGGTTTGGACAGTGAACAAAAGAGACAGCCCGATGCAGACAGCACATCAACCAGGAAATGGCCTCTCCCAAACAAAACAGCCAACTTACAACCAAGAGGTAAAAAGATGGAAGAACAGCATTTAACCTTTAACACCCACTGTGTCAGTGTGAGTTGGTATGAAGCCACACAGAAGGTCAAAAAAGCCTCCACCGCTGCTTCAAGTGGCAAGAATTTTGTCTGACCTATTACTCATTGTCAGTGTTTCCCTCCTTCTGTCCTGTGCACACCTCCCAGTCAGTTGTAAGAATCCCATACCTGGATTCTAATTGGAGAACTTTGCCTGCAGTTTCATGATCAAGATGATGTGTGTGAAAATCAAGACTTACTGAAATCTCACTACCTTGTCACTTTTTCCACTGGCAAGTCCCTGGGCAGAACAGAATCCGCTTTGAAACTACGTGTGTCATGACAACTTTCCAGCATTGTAATAAGGCCTTTTATTCTGAAGGTTACTTTTTATTTTGATTTCTAGGTATTTAAAAAAAAATTCTCCAGCCTGGTAAATGATGTCTGTTTATGGAATTAAGGGGTAAAGCCCTCAAACTTACTGCATTCCTCATGTGCAAGGAGATAGGCACCTACCTACCTTTCATCAATCATTCCATTTTAGGAAAGCAATTTGCAAAGTATTCTAAGCACAGAGGCATGTGTGGGCAATTTAACAGAATACTGCATTTTAGCAGATACCAGTACATTTTTTCTTCAGTTATCTGATGGCAACACTCAAGTCAGAGTTCCAGTATTACAGGCTCAGTCACAGCAGCTCTAGCCATACACTGGCACTTGTCAAGTTACAAATTATCAGACTGGAGTACCAGCAGTTCCAGCCTGTGCCAGTTGTGCTCTTCTGATGCAGCTGGAAAGGTTAATGTGCATTAGATGTGGACTCAAAGATTATGCTTTCATTCATCTGCTTGGAAGAAAAGCTTCTAGTACACAGCAATGTAAAAGCAGGGACTGTGCAAAGCTAAGTATTGTCTATCTTGTGAAAAGGAAGGAAACTGAGTACTTGAGGGACTTTTGTTGGGCTTTGGTTTTTGGTTTTTTTTTTGGTAAAGCAAGTAATTTCTGATGATAACTTTTAGAAACTTTTGTTCTAAATAATCCTCTGGGAAGAGATAAAACACCACACCAATAAAAAGTTGTCTCTCTTATCAGAGACTGTAATTATTTTCAAATCTTAATTCAATTTAGATTATAATCTTTACATATATAAAATTATATTTTGATTATTTATATTTAAGGAATAGGAAGACGATTTTTCATTAAATTCCTGTGAGTCAATTGATAAAAATAACTACAAAACAATGTTAAAAATTTTCTAAATCTACTAAAAATTTAAATGAAGAGCTTTAACACAGTTAACGCTATTGTGTTCGCTTTCTAGATGTATCTCTTAGTTCTAAGGAACACTTTAAACCTAGGAAAATATGTATCACTTCTGCAGTACTGAGCAAGTTTTTGGTGAAAGGAACTCTGGTTAAAAATAAAGTAAAATCTCAATGTACTGTGATGAAATGAATTTAGAGGAAACAGTGTGTCTGTAAAATTATGTAGTTACCTAAATATCAAGTTAGAATTGAAAAGTTCCAAAGACACTCTTGTATGAAGGAAATTCTGTACATGCTTGTTTGTATTCCCAGGGCTGCCATTTCACTTAAAATCTAAGAGATTTGTATCAAAATAGCAAAGGTCAAACCCAGTATTATAGTCCAGATGCAATTTGAGCACATTTCTTTTTCTAGCTGACAAGGTGTTCTGACAACATCCCCACCCTCAACCTAAATAACTGAAAAATGTTTTAAATTTAGTGTATTTACTGAATATGCTTTTCAACTAAATTAGGAATTTATTAATTAAAACCAATACATTTTTGACCTCTAGTGAACAGCATTTCAAATGTTCACATAACCCACAACTACAGGCTGGGGATTAGCAAGAATCTTTCAGTGGGACTTTGCTTCTGAAAACAAACAGCTGATGCTGGAATTCCTGAGATTCTTCTAGGGCTGTAAGTTTAGAATTGCAAACTAACATCATTTTCTGCTAAAAGATCAGCTCATAAAATTGTGCTTTACTTGTACTTACTATAATTATCTTATGGGTTCAAACCACAGCCAGAGAATCAATTAAACCAATTAAAATTAAGATTTTAAAAAAACTTAATAGTGTTGGTTTGAACTTGTAGATGAAGGCTGTCCAGGATGCAGATTATACAGCCTGGTGAAAATCTCAATTGGATCACTAACAGTGTCACTGAAAGCACTTGTTGGAGATGGGGAGGGGGAACACACCAAAACACCCCAACCTTCTCTCCCCCCGCAAATCATGCTTTGTATATTTACATGTAGTTAAATGCATTTCCTAATTTGAGAATACTGTAGTCTGGTCATTTTTAATCTAGTCTAATGGCTTGTTAGTGCATATCTCTGCTTGGTTGCCATGCAAAGAATTTCCTACTCTACAAAAAAACCACTGGCATACAGAACGCTATCAGATTTATTAAGGGTGGCATGAATGGAAATGGAAGGAATTGATGATCATGCTCTATTATTTAAGAGTGAATTGTTATTAGTCATTAATTCTCACTATTTAGTACTAATTAAATGTTGATATTTTTGGGTAATGAAGGGTGGCATGTGATATGTGCATGAAGTACCTTATATCCAAGCCAGTAAGCCCAAATAACAGCAATAGCATGTTTATTTCTAGCCTCCTCTTTCAGTCGTCTCAGTTCCCCTCGTGCCTGTGATGCATTTGAAAATAGGATATAGACAAGCTTAGGAAAGAAAAGGTTACGGCAAGTTCTCACTGGTGCAAGAAAGGAAGAAATCAGTCACTACAAACAGCAAATATTAACGCGTGTCCCAGCTTCCCAGGCTGCACCAGCTAAAACATGTTAGCAGCAAAGAGAAACCAAAACAACAGTTTAAGCAGTAAGAGCAGTTTAAGCCACTGAAAACATTCACAGATAACTATCCTGAACAGCTTTCTTCCCTCTATGTAGAGACAATTCAGTGCACAATTTTTTGCCCTGTTCTCACCTGGGTACCATGCCAGTAAGCGGCAATTATTGTGGCAGCCTCGTTACAACGCTTCAGGTGCTTAAGTTCCCGAAGAAGTTTCCGAGCCTGTGAATAATTGAAAACATTATTTCACTAACTAATTTTTTATGACTTTAAACTAAGGCACTGCGACATGTAAATCTAGGCAAAACCAAGAAAACATGCATCCAAATCCTCAAACAAATACATTCACAAATGGCAGTCTAATATCTGCTGTTCTGGGGAGGATTCTGGGCACATGAGAGAGCTTGGGACTGACATTTCAGGGGATCTTAGTTCATTGTTCAGTTTTCTCCCAGATTTGCTGCATTATCTGAGATACCTATATGTCTGTTTGCACAATGGCAACAATACTTTTTCTCCACACAGTAAATGTCTTATCCATTTAGATTGCAATAAAGAATAAATCACAAGTAAATTGCCTGGCTTTAGGTCACACTAAAGGCTGCTGTCACACCAGGCTTTCATGTGCAGTAATGCTACTGCAAAAGAGCTTGTTCTCCAATGGCAAACAGAAAACCATAACTCAAGATGATGCTTTCAACCCAGTTTTCTTCAAATAATGCTCATGGGAAAAGACAGCACATCAATAGACAGACCGAAAGAATATTTTTAACTCGTATAAACAAAATAATGAAGACAAAGTAAAAATCAAGAAAAATATCCAAATCAAATTATGTTAGCTTATTGCTGGCAAACTCTAAAGCCTTCCGGGCAGGAGAGGCCTGTTTACACCAGTAGTTAGTAACTGCAGCCCCTTCCCTGTCTGACAAGAAGGGATCTGCCTCCAGAACTAAAAGCAGTTCTCTCTTCCTTAAATAGAGGGGACAGACCCCTTTAGCAGGGTGGAGAAAAGTTAGTAAGAAAACAGAGGAGCCTAGGGTTGTTTTTTCTGAAGCTGGACAGCAGTAGTTGCTTTAATCACTATGACTGATTTCACATGAGCTGTTAACCTCATTTTTACCTCTTATTATAACATCACTTCTTAAATCTCTACTATGGCTGCAGGACTATCCCTTCACTAAGTACAAACCTCTCAGAGAAGAAGCAAAGTTATAGCAAATTGAAGCAGAGGACAAGCCAACAGTGAATAACTCCTTGTTCAATACAAGCACATTTTCACTCCTCCACTTAGCAGACAGAGGAGAATTGAAGACCTAACCCAAGCAACATATTGCCCAGACAACCCAAACTCTTTATTTAAGCCTCTTTTAAATTTTTTTTCATTCTCAGAGAAACCTATAAACTGTAAAATAACTGTCAATCACAACTTATCTCTTCCAAATCAGTTAACGCTACAGTTTCTGTAAGCCCAGTGGCAGAGTCCCAGAGCATCCTGCTTTGAAGCTGCTGGGCCACCCAATTAGCACACACCTAGGTCTGCTCTGATCACCAAATTCACTTATTCACACTCAAGCCCACGTAAAGAGGCCTCATCTCTCCGAATTCTTTGGCTCAGGGCACTTGGAATGTGTTTTCTGACCAGCTCCTCACTGACCACACAGACACAGCCGCAGTAACAGGAAACTCACCTTCCATCCTCTGATGTAGGACTGTACTATGATAGCTGAACTCTTTGTCTTCTGATAACTTTTTTGTTGCTGTATTGGAAATAAATATATAATGCTTAGAACAGAATATTGCAACTATAATATACTGCATAACAAACCTTTCAATACTAACATTTGATAATAAGCTTCAGGACACAAGTGAATAATTTTTGACCAAGCAGCTCAGAGTGTAGATTCTGTGTTAAACTCGAGGGGAAACAAAGCACACCAACAATGCTGCATGGACAATGTCACACTCTGTTTACAAAAACATGCAGTTCATGGTCAGCAGCACAAATGCAGATTAAATGCTAACAGTAACAGCTTTATTTGTCTTTCTCACCACCAGAGCAGCACACAAACTGTCACAAATGCTCAGGTTTGTTGGCTAAGCTTTTTACCACCTTTTCATACGACTTGTGCTATTACCCACATTCCCTTTATTGTACCAAATGCTGATGATAACTTAGGAACATGATAAAACCAAAACCATAGATTCCTGAATGAGGTGCTGGAGTATTATTCAAGTATGCCAGTTTTTGAACAATAAATTTCCTGGGCAGCCAAGCATATTCCTTCTGAAACGCTCAGTCCTCCAGTAGTCCAGTGTTCACTATAATACTAAGTTGACAGACTCTGCAATAAGGCTTTTGGACTTGACACTCAGTCCACTCAACGACAGTGAGCATATCTGTGAGCAATCTAGAGGGAATACCCTCTAGGCCATGCTCACACCATGACTGATGTCCGTCATGCCTTGCAAGGGGACAGACAGACAAGTGTTTGCAGACTCTTGAGCCAAGCCTCCAGCACAAGGAGTTGTCAAAACCTTTAATTCATGCATAGGGTTAATTATGAAACGTTCCAAAGCACAGTGCCTAACAGTCATGTTGGGTTAAGAGAATGGTGCTTTCCGTCTTTGTGAAGAGACTGAGCAAATGCCTCTATCATCACTTGTAACTAAAAAGACTGCTGCTATGTTTCACCAGTGACCTAATAAAGGTTTAATGTTTAGAAATCAACTATTCTTGATCAGGTATTTGGTTTCATTTCTTTATATTTAAATTCGCACCAATCCAGCTGCAGTAACTCCATTTTAAATTCATTAAGATTTCATGAGATCATAATGAAGCCATATGGGCACAATGCAATTCTGTAACAATGTGGTTTGTAGTAATGGTTCATTCAATCACACAAGTACAGAGAGAAGAGTTTTTACAGTAAAAAAGTATTTATTCGTACTTTTCCCAAATGATCTATATTTCCATTTAATTATCCAAGAGAAGTGAATCAAACACTAATGGCTTTCAAGATGACAAACAGAAGTGCTTGTCAACTGAAAAATACAGATTGTCAACTCTGCAACTTGTAGTTTAAGAAGAGTTTCTTTCCATATTTTATCAAGCTTTCTGATATGCTTGTGCTATTCTCTAACAATAACAATATGCAGCTGAGATTTTTAAGAATAGGTTTTAAATTTAGAAACAAGTAAGTATTTTTCTATCCTGTAAGTCAGTATCATTTACTAACTGACAAAAAGACATGGAAGAATCCTCTAACAGGGCTGTTCAGTTCATAGAACAGAACATCCAGTCCACAGAGGGATCTGAAACTCCTTTAGAACTGTATCAGTAATGATAGTGAATTACAAGTCTTAGGAGTTATAATTAAAATAAATCCCTGGGATCCTCCCAAGTAGCATTCTTGAGCCTCCAATGCAAAGGTTCCAAATAAGGCAAAAATACAAAAAGGCTTAGGAATTACTGAATTCCACAGAACTGCACATGTATATTACTGAACATTTTTTACACATTAACCATATGTTTTGCAAGCACTGTAAATGCTGTACAGCACAGTATTTTAGCTGAATAAAAGAGGCTCTTCCCATATGGGCTACAAAAATCAAAATCTTGCTCTCACAGAGCTAAAGGACTGTGGTGAGCTTTTTAATTATTCAAGAATGAGCACAGTGTAAACATGAGCACAGTAGTCTATAGAAACTAAATTGTCTTTATTCACACAACTGGTACCTCAAAATTGACATAAAACTGAATTTTTTCAACACCTCTCCATAAATACCAAGGAAAAATACCCTGCGAAGATTATTCATATTAAACTATGAAAAGAACCCCCCATTTAGTAAGGATAATATCTTACTGCGTATCTCCTGACCCAGGAAGCAATCACAATCTGGCTTTTTTTCATTAACAAAAAGTGAGTACGGCACTTCCAACCTCTGTAAATCTTTGCAATTAGTGTAGCCAAATCCTCCAGCCGCTGCTTTCTCAGATCTTCTAGTTTGAAGAGCTGCATGTAGGGCGGGTTAGAATTTTGTTTGACATTGTAAAAAAAACAGCAGAAGAGAAGAGACAAGGGAAAAAAATGCAGATATTGTAAGAGAAGAGTCTTTACTCAAATCCCCCCACTCAGACACATTTGTTTTATTTATCTCCATAGCTATAAGCCAGATACACCAAGATTAGTGGCAGATACACTGCCACAAGTCAGCACACAAAAGTTACATTAAGTTAAGGCTGACAGCTATTGTAGAGTCTCAATTCACACGAGTTTTAATAGGTCTAACGCTAAAAAGTGCCTTTTTAAATGCTACATTTACAGCACTTGTATCAAAGGACTGCATGCAGAAAAATCTGTAGGAACCAGGTAGTGAATGATGCCGCTCGTAACAGGCTGTCCTCATGAGAGAGAGCTGGATTTTGCAGAAGGCATTTTTCACTTACTGTTCTTGGGTTGCGGATGAATATCTTTGATCTACCAAATGAAAATTCCTCTTCAGGGATTCCCAATTCATCAAACAGCACCTCTACTCCAGCCCTAAGAAGGAATAAGTGAGCTTAACAAACATGACCCCCAGCTCTGAAACTTCTTAGTTTACATATTCACAGCTTAATTTATGGAAAGTAAAGGAAAGCATATTTTAAACCCTTAAATAGTGCTTGACATAAGAAGATTGAAAATTTAACTCATTTACTCACTGGTTATTTAGCTAAGGGCAAGAACAATCACTACAAAGATTCAGAATAATTTGATGAAAAAGAGCAATTTTTATTTTACAGAATCAGCAATGGCCTATTTTTTCCTCTTACATCTATAATTATTTTACTTAGAAAAGAAAAAGGAAGGGCTCTCACACTAATGTCAAAATGTGAAAGAAAGACTGACAAGTCTGGCAAATGCTTGTGTTCCACTCTCTTACCAAATGCATTTTATGAATGTCAACAGAAAAGAGAGAGGAATTGTGCAGATCTTTGCAACGATTATTACAATGCTATTGTTATCAATGCTGCACTTCCACCATTATCTTGATAACCTAAAGATTTAAAAACCTAAAGATTTAAATTGTAGCTAAAGACATTAATCTATTATGAAAGAAATTTAAATCATGCTATTAGTGGCCACATGTAAAAAGAATTAATAGAAGCTTATTTGCCTATCCCAGACATTATTTGCAAAAACATATGTGAATACTATGGAATTCAAAAGTATATATTTAAAACAATTTATTTACAAGACATATTATCTCATAATTGTTCCCCAATCACTATGCAAAACTATTCCTGAAAGGACAGTGGAAGATTGTATAGCTGTCTTCAAAGAAATGAGTGCTCCTACACTTTGAAAGTTGGTTATTAGAGTGCCCTCCTGATCATTCCAGACTCCGAGGAATTTTGATCCCACTCCAGTATCTCTTTCTCTCTCTCTCTCTAACCCTTTCTTTCAGAACCAAACCAGTAAAGGTTGCCAGTATATTCATTTTGCAATGCATGCAAAACGTTTAAGAAGTCATAACATGCAAAATATAAAAATTTCACTCAGGACAGGCAAGAACACTGCTGTTCCCTACCTGGCTGGCCCTCTCCAGTGGGGCCATGTCTGCGTGCACAGCATTTTGTACCGCTCCAGGCAGGGCTCGTACGCCTGCCTGAAGGCGTAGCCCGCCCTGCGGACCCGCACGTTCTCCAGGAGGCCGAGGTAGCGGATCTGGTGGCACACCAGGGCCTCGTTGAAAATGTGTGCAGCCTTCTTGTCATTAGGTTTGATGCACCTAGAAAGGAAAATGAAACGGGACATTTCTTTGCAGCACTGTGCACATCAATATCTATTCTTGTGAGTTAAGCCATAGATTTTGATAGTTTATCCTTGGATATCAAGAAATTTTTTTTTTTTTTAATGTCACCGAACAAGTTCACCAAAGCTTTGCCATAGCATACTTTACCTGATATAGTTTGGATTTTTTGTCTGGAGATTTTTCATCAGGGTAGCAACTGAAGCCTTGAACTGAGAACCTGCTGTTGGAGGTCTCTTTAGGTTGATCTTAGCAGGGTTACCTTCTGGGAACAATGCCTTGATAAGAGAGTGGTTGGCCTTCCACATGGCCTGGGAGAGGTCACGGTACAGAAGATCATTATTTTTATCAACAAATCCTTCCACCTGGTACATAACCTGAAAAGTAGAGAAAAGTCTCATCAGAGCAAGTGTTGAACTATAACATAGGGCAATTCAAAACTGATGCAAGAAATGAATTTATCCTTCTTTCTTCATATCCAAAACAAACAAAAGACATTTCAGCTTTCATTTTAAATCTGACGTTTGGAAGACTTTTCTTTGGATAACACTTCTATGAATGTGCTGCCTGAGAAAGATGCATTTTCTTACACTGCTAACAGTTCCTTGTGCCAATCAGTTCTGGTTTCTGAAATGGAAGCAACCCTTCTTCCATGATAACTACATCACCACCTGCCAATACTCCAAAGCCATCTTTTCCTTTTTTTCCTTGGCTGACAAGAAGTTTTCTCCCTCTCTTTTGATTCACAACAGCAAAAATACCTTTTCCCTCCAAACTACTAACGCTTACATTATTTGTCTAACAGAAACAAAATATGAAATATCACCTCTTGCTATTGCAGCAGCAAGCAGCTCGCTGTGCAGTCCTCAGGGGACTGTTATTTTAAAGGAGTTTTACCAGGAAAGCAGTCCAACAACAACAAGCATGAATACAAAGGTCTGACCTGCAGCCGGAGACCCAGGAGGCATCCAGGGGAACTTCATGCAGATCTCAGATTGCTATTGGCTTTTTTAATTTGTGAGGGTAGGGAACTTGTTTGATTAATTGTGACAAGTCATCTGGCTGGTAATACAGATTCTTCAGCTTCATGATTTCTCAGTTCTGCATAGATGTGTACTATGTACACAGAATATTGAATAAAACTAGTACTGACATAGCCATATTTTACACAACAGCAAGTGACTGGGAACTCAGGCAGCATCTTATTTTGGAGGACATGTCTCTGATTCTGACAGGTGTAGCAAATGCCACCACTGAAAGAAAAAATGTTTGTATGAACTTACTTACATTTCATAAAAGGAGGGTCAAACTTTTGTTGTCTAGTCACTAGATCAAAATGTTCTCAGCTGAAGATGGAAAAACAACATTCCTCCCAAAATAGGAGGAATTCACTGGCTGCTCTGCTGGGTAAGAGAATGCCCGTAACAATCAAAGATTCTCAGTGTCTGATAAGTGTGTGCAGTCCTTCCAAAAGTACCAGGGTATTTTCAATTCACTTTGAATTTTGACAACAATACAAATACCTAAATATTAATCCCTGATAGGTAATATGCAGTTACAACATCTTTCTGGCAAATACATAATGTTAAGTTAATGAATGGTTGCCTCAGAGGCTGAAAGTCTGATATTTCCAGGACTATTCTGATGAAGCAATTATTGAGCTAGTCAAAACTGTAAGATTGAGAAAATATTAAGAAGTATGAAGCAGTCCTAGGGAAATGGAAAACTTTCCAAATATTCTTTACTCTGTGAAATTATCACTTCAGCAGATTCAGACAAGGGGTATAGTTTCAGCCCTACATTTACTTTTGATTTTTAAAAAAAAATAAATTGTCTTCATTCTACAAATATAATTATTTTGATTTGATTAATAAAAAGTCATAATGAATTATACATTAAAAGCTGCCAGACTCATATTTATTTATATTGCTTATGTCGTAAAAAAAAAATACTTTTGGAAGCACTCTGTATAGCTTTCTCTTCCATCTGTTAAAACACAGAGTATCAACATCAGTTCCTTCAAATGTACAAAAACTCCACTTTTTCAACAACATGACTAAGGACTGCAGCTAGTTCAGTGACAAAGAACATGTTTTCCAAAATACGTTGCCTTCAAATTTGCCTGAATTTTTGTCATTGTAAACAATGTTTTATTTCCAGAGACCCAGCAGCAGCACTAAAGTACATGATGAAAGGACAATTGGCCTTGATTTTCAGCTACAGCAGCAGGACTTTGTACAAGGGCATAGACAGGACAAGGGGTGATGGCTTTACACTGACAGAGGGCAGGTTTAGATTAGATACCAGAAGAAATTCTTTATTGTGAGGGTGGTGAGACACTGGAAAAAGCTGCCTAGAGAAGGATTCCCCATCCCTGGCAGTGTTCAAAGGCAGGCTGGGCAGGGCTCTGAGCAACCTGGTCTAGTGGAAGGAAGTGCCCATGGCAGGAGGGTTGGAACTGGATGATCTTTAAGATCCCTTCCAGCCCCAGCCATCCTGTGATCTCTGAAAACCTTTCAGCCCAAATCCCAAATACTTGTCTTAAGACAGAAAATATTAAGACTGGTATGGCTCTTGTAATCAGCTACAACAGCCCCCACACACCACATCACGTACTCCCTGCTCCACCAGGTACCTTGCCAGCGTAATGCTGAATCCTGAAGCAGCTGTGAGGCAAGGAGGTGTCATTGAGGAACCGGGAGCACTTGCTCATCCTGCTCTCAAAATGCTGGTGAGTGGCACAGACTTGGTTTAGTTTTTCTAAAAAGGTATCATCAGTAACAGTTCCTGGTCTCAGACATTCTTCATCCAGCATGGCCAGGATTCCAGTTTGGTTCTGAAGTTTCAAGACAAGAGCTTTAGTACTTATTTCCATCACATTCCATCAAGGCATGAAAAGAAAGCTGTCCTCCTGTTTGAATTCTGCTATCCAGAAAAACTTTCTTCTAGGCATATCAAGGCTTGGATCTTTTCCTAATGACCAATTCCAACAGATTTTTAGCACCTGCACTTTTGAAAGACTTATGAGATCTAAATCTTGAAATCCACACTGAAGTTTTGTGTCACTTACTCAGACTGTAGAAACTCGAACTTAACTGAAAGTAGCCAGTTTACGTGTAAAACCATCATATATTTTATGTTAATGGTTAAAAGCTGTTCTTTTCTGATTGTTAAGGAATTTTGTCTTTCTTGCCGCACTAAGTCCATAGGAAGTCCTCTTATTAGTTACAAGTACTTTCGGTACCTCAAACGCTCAGTAACATATGATTGAGTTTTCTAGTTTCCATACAAAAAGAAATGTTATTTACAATGCAGCATGTGATATCTGCTGTTGTAAACAGTAGTAAATGTAAACATTTACAAGCTCTTTGTTTTGCTATTCTTTTCCATACATGATGCTGCATATTTCTAAAAAAGTAACATACAGCCTTATAAAAAACCTTTTCTACTAAAATAAACTTTTACCATACAAAATAAGATGAATAATACAACAAATTACTTGTTTCATAAAGTGCATAAGGATGCAGACTTAACAGATACATTAAATACATGAATTAAAAAATTTATTCAGATGTATTCTTGAATACAACTTACATTTTCTATTAGGTCACAAATAATAGCATTGTTGAAATATTCAATATTAGTCCATTCAATCCCCTATAATAAAAAAAAATAAATGTATGAACAGGAAACCAATCAAGGCAGCTTTTCCTCTAGGCAATTGAAATTATACTTCCGTTAACAAGGATACTGCTTTCAAATTTAATTCTATATGCCTATTAACAGTTTATTTATTAAGAAAGAAATACAATCATCTCCCACTAACATTATCTGCACAAAATGACTGTCCTTGAGCAGCTGCCAAACTTGTTCCCCATTCCTTTCCCCCACCCGTGTCAGCTTCCCATGCACTCCCCTGGCGCCAGGCCAGGCTCCTCCCGCCCAGCAGCGCTGCCCACGCTCCCAGTGCTTAGAAGGAAATCAGCCCATTTCACTGCAAGCATCCAAGACCAAAATTTCCAAGTTCTTCGTTGTTGGGCTTTTTTTGTTGTTGTTGTTTGTTTGTTTTCAATGGGAGGAAAAAAGAGGGCTAAATTTAGATGAGATCATTTGAAAAATCCAGAGTGTGGCTGCTGTTCAGATATTCTTAATAGCCTATTTTTTTTCAAATATCAGCAATAAAATTTCCAGGATAAGATGCCAATGCATCACGAGGTAACACTCATAGGGCAAAGGACTAAAAGAAGGAAAATACTAATTTCGTTCTCAATTTGCACTCTGCGGTACTTCTTACAGTTTAGTTTTTTGGGAGCACTTGAAATATCATTCAAGAACTAAATTGCAGTAATGATGGTTCACCATTAAATGCAGAAAGTAAAAAGACATACTGAAATTTCTTGTTATCCTCAGGATTATAAGGCAGGAACTTCATGTAATTTTTAAGAATGTTCATACAGCAAAATGGTATAATCCAGTTTGAGTACAGACAGTGTACGCCAGTTTTTACAGCTGCAAGCTGGTATTTTGTCTGAGCTCTGTATATCACATGGAGTGATAAAACCTATTAAAACTTCAGCAAGAACATCAAACACCAGAGTCTGGACTCCGAAGGACATCTTAAATTTACCCATAAAGCTCACACAGCTCCTTTCAATACTTAACTGAAAGAAAACTAAAACCAAAATCCAATTGGAGTTTCTTTCATGTTCCATGCTAATGTTTTAGCCAGTCAGTTCCCTTTGAAAAAGGACTGGCTGTGGCTGCTGTTGGGGTACATCCCAGAGACTATTGTGTAATCCAAAATCACAGAAAGTGATATGAGTCTTCTAATAAATTAATTAGCTCTTGCTCAGAACTGCCAGTCATTGTTGCCAATGAGTAAACGAGAGTTGGGTCTGGTTTTTACCTGGAGAAGTCATAATGTGAAACAACGTCCAAACAACATTTTTTGAGCCATGTAACCACCACAAAGCCCTACACAAACGTGCTCCATGACAGTCCTGTGGTCAAAAAGTGACTCTGTTCCCTGAAAGGTGGTTCCAGCCTGCATGCCTGTGTATCTTTACAGGGACATCAGGAAGAGGAGACAATAAGGAAAGATTCATTCATGAATTACCTCCCGGATGTATTCCTCCTGCTCTTCTTTGAGGGTAAGTTCAATGAAGATCTGCTGCAACTTCTCATTACAGTAGTTGATAATGAATTGCTCAAAGCTGTTGTCCTGTCAGATAAAACATGTGTAAACACTCTGCAACTCAGATGGAGTAAGTTACTGCAGCAGTTGCAAGTCAACAAGCTGCTGCATTAACTACTCCTTCAGTTTTGCAATGTGATGGAGTAATATTTGATTGAGATCATGATTAGTTTGGAAATTTTAGACCAAATCCTTCCCTGAAGCTTTCTCCATTGGGAGGGATAAAAACCTCCGTAGGTTTTATTCATGATGCCTCTGTATCAATTTCTTGGAACAAGTCATAAGAGCACCTGTGGTGTCAGGGAATAAACAACAGAAGCTTTGCCTGCACTAATCTGTCCTCATATGTAAATTGTAGTCCCCTGGAGGGTCTGATAAATAAAATTATAATAGTAGCGTTAGCTCTTTTCCACTCAGTAGCCAATAAAGTATCCTATTTCACTACAGACTGAGGCTCAAACTGCTATTTCAGTTGCAGCTGAGCCTGGGTTAAGAGATTATTGGCTCTAAAGGTCAACCCACCTCCTCCTGCCAGCAAACCGCTGATGTAATTGCCCCATGAAATGATGGGAAACAAAAGACCTTCATCGACTAAAAATCCTCTAAAAAGCTAATTCGTATAAAACTGGGTTAGGGAGCAAGCAGATGTGTGACCCTTTCAGAAGGGACCAGAGCAGGCCCCAGGAGGAGGGGTGGACAGCAGGAAGGCTGCTCAGTGCCGGCTGCCACAGCACCCTACCCCATCCCAGGGCAGGGCTGCTGCAGGAGCGGGCTGTGACATGACAGCAGCATGCTTCCAAAGGGACACACGGCAGCAACACAAACCATGGCCACATCAAGCCCCTAAATACCACAGGGAAAGCTGTCACACACTCACGTCAGCTGAAGTTTTACTGCTAAGTTCACCAGGGCCAGGACTGCAACATAAAAGCTTTGATTCACCACTTCATCACCATTATCTTAAATGAGTGCAGTTTGAGGCCAGGTGCCTGTTCTGAGGACAAGGTCAAAATGCCCATTTTGAAGAAAAAAGAATCAGCACCTTCACTGGTGTTTGTTTTTTTTTTAAGTGCTTGAAAGAGTCATTAATATTGTAATAATTGCATATATATACATGCAGAAATAACTACACTCAAGTGTACTTTTGGATATCTGGTGCTGGTCTTCTCGACTTTGGAGTTTTGGGGTTACCTCCCTCATGCCCTATTTTTTTTTCTTTTCTTAATTACTAGTCATCAAGAACACTTTGGTTATTTAGGAAGACCGAAAATTTGCAGAATAAACCACTGTGCATTTTCACACTACCAAATAATCTCCTATCCAATAACTGTGAAGCTCAAGTTACGTTGATAGAATTTTTATGCCTGAAGGCAACTGCAATCATTTAAATGTTTAAATTACGGATCTGGCTGCTAAATGAGATTAAGAACACACAAGCAGATTAGAAAATATTGAGGTAGCACAGATTACTTTTACTGTTTTAGATGAAGCAAAATCATAATTGATCACCAAACTTTTGCAGCCACATCAAACCACCCCTCTCACCAACTGCAATTATCACTCAGATTGCAAAACTTGCATAGCTCTAAACGAGAGTTAAAATTCGGCATGCAGCAAAATCAGCACTGCAAACAAATCATACTTACTGCATTCTGTTGAAAAAGAAATTACATAAACTGCGATCAGTACTTATACTACTTCCACAACAATACAGAATCCATCAATTAGCATTTATTTAGTGTATCAAGTAGATCAATCTTTTTATCACTGCAAATGCAAAATACTACTTTTTCATGGACGAGTGTGTCTTTAGGTACTGTCTAAATATTATCAAATAAACCAAGGGATTGAGACGCATCAGAGTGTAACACAAACCAGCATCCTTGCATTGTCCTGTCTCTAAATTATCATGTATCTTTTGACTCTAAAAGACATACACATAACCTTGGCTATACAAATTTCAGCAACAGGAGAGGAGAACAGGGAAGGGAAGAGAATACTGGAGGAAGAATGAGTGTAAGTTTATTTGACACATTCAGATAAGGCCTTCAGTTCAGATATATTGAGTTTGAAGTAAACGGACCCCAACTGTCACATCACCTAGACAAAGAGAAAGGGTAAAAACACTCTGTATCTTCCTGCCAGGAACGTGCCACCCAAAGCAGACAGGCTGTTTCTCCAAAAGACTATGTTATTCTGATTGTAAAGGCTGCAGGACTTTTCACTCACAAATTATACAGGCTTGGTCATCAAAAGAGGATCGAATCTGAACAGCAAATCCAGCTAAACCATCTAACTAAAAGGTCATTAACAATACATTAAAGTAATTGCTAGATGTGTTCCTGATTCACTGTGTATCTGGGATATTTATGGTTTACCAAAAAAAGGCAAACCAAAATCCACAGAGTTCTTCACAAATCGCTCACTTTGAGCTATGAAATTCTATTTGACATTGCCAAGCCACCAAAATTGCTGCTTCAGGAAAAAAGTTATTGAAGAGCAGCAGTGATGTTGTTCTTTATGAATGATACAGAGCAAAAGGCTAACAGTTACTTACAGAAAAGAAAAAGAGGGAAAAGTCTTAAAACACTTAACTCCGAACAGACCAGAAGATATTTGGCAAATTAAATACATTTCAGAAAGAGGTGTTTCCTTTTACAGGTTTTAAGACATCCTGTATGAAGAACCAATTAGATTAGAGTGTGTATCTGTAGGCAAATCTGAGTTCAGCAACGGAGATTGTGCATTTATTCTCCTTTACAGAATATGCTGAGTTAGATGGGACCCATAAGGATCAAGTCCAACCCTTAGGCCTGCACAGGACCATCCCCATGGGTCACACTGTGTGCTTTTATGTATATCTACAATTTATTACTCCACAAAGCGTATACAAATGTTCACAAATTAATTGTCCCCCCACTATTTTAATGAAAGCTTCTAGAAATGAATACAATAGAACTAGAAGGGATCTAAAGGACTTCTGACATTGTTTTTCAGAAGGCAGTAGAGAATAACCAGTATCAAGTGACAACACATCACTAAATCCATTCAGGAGACATGGGCTGAAGCATCCAGTCACCAGAGACTGTACTTGCTCCTTATGCTGACCACTCACAATAAGCAACAGAAGAGAGTTTGACCAACACAGAAGCAGCACAGTCAGACCCAAAATTTGAAGCAGAGTTAGTAAATTCAAATATTCTTAGGAAATAGGACCATGTCTTTTCAAAGTGTCAGCTTCTCTTCCAGGCTGTAATTCTGCTACTTTAACATTGAGGGCATCACTTCCATCCCTGCATTTTTATAGCAGCATTTCCAACTATGCCTTTGAAATCACCATGGAATGCAAAATAAAACCTTTGGGGAAGATAAAACCCATCTCTCAAATTAAATTAAAGGCGCTGGGAAACAGAATGTCACCTGAGATACGCTTAAAGTCATGTCAAATTTATAGATGCAGCTCAACCAACCACCCTCAGCTCATCCTCTCAATCTTTTATCAGATGCAACAATAAATTTAGACAAGTAGAAAAATTCACTGACAAAAATCAAAGCCTACTTCACCATGTTTCTTGCTTAACAAATAAGGGTGTCTTCTTCTTATAGCCTTCTCCTTTATCAACATTCAAACTACTGGGCATCAGGGTGGGATATCATGAATAACAAGTTTTGAACTCCAAAGAAATTCTGTGCCATGCAAAAATAAAGTGATTATATAGACAAGCAGATCATGATGCTCTACTCATTCAGGTTGTTACAGTCAATCACGAAAAGCTATAAAATTCTGTTGTGAACCTCACTCTTACATCAATTACACACAGGTGCTTGAAAGTGTATGGAAAATATTCTTTGTTCCTTAATATTTTACCTAACTTCTTTGATAGATTCCACTTATGTATCATAGAATACTCTGAAAAAAACATATATGAATATCCCTGACTTTGTACATTTTTTTACCAGTAAAATACCAATAGGAAACAGATAAAATATTTTTGTAAAAAAAAAATAGGCTAAAAGTCTCTGACTGGTCTCATGTAGAAATATCTCCACCAGATTTATGAAAAGAAAATGTCTATACCAGGGCATTTTCCTGCCAACATTAAATAGCTTCTCAACTTCCTCCCCCACAAAGAATTTAAGTTCACTTTTGAATACCCACTTTCCAGTGATTTCCAAAGACAACAAAGCAACTAAGATACCTGCTTCAAACTGAAACCCAGGTACTTTTCTATATTAGTAGGCAGGAATAAATCCCTACCTTCCACCTGCCTAATGAAGTCCTAGATTAAGTGTTCCATTTTCTTGTGTCCTCTCCACTGTTTTCACCAAAGCAAGTAGGTATTGTTGATCCTTATCTACAGACTCAGCTGTATCAACAGTATCACACCTATACATGGGTTTCTCAATATCTCCTCTTCCGTCTTAATCTTTCATCACACCAATTCTTGTTGAGAGCCAATTCAAAAATCTACATATTGCTCAGTCTACATCCACACTGACAAAAAGGTGACCAGCAACACTTTTTCAAATACATTATAAAAACACATACAGTTAAAAAAATACATGTGAAATATTTAAAGGAAAAGTATAATTTGAAAGAAAACCTAAACATTTCAAGTCATGAGACGGTTGAAATCAACAGGACTAATGCCATTAAAATTGCAATATGAGGAGGGAAAAGGACATACAAAGACTGATGTTTTCGCTCTATCACATATAGCCCCAGAGAGTAACTTCTTTAAACAGCAGTGCAGCTCCAGGCAGCAGAAGTCTCTGACCTCCTCTAACACAGGGAGGTGACCCCAAGTAGTTCTATGAGGCCCCTAGAGAAGAAGCCAGATGGCAAAAGTAATGATGATAAAAGACCAACATACTTGCTTCACTGAGATGAATGGTGGAATGAAGGGTGAAACCAACCAACAAATTCAATTTATATGCTACTGTTGGTGTCTGGGGAAAGGGATTTTTATGTATGACCACAGAAGCATAAGAGTTCATGAGATGAAACTAAGAAATATAAACGCTAGAAAGTGAAAGTCAGCAAAATGGGAAAGTTTCATTTAAAGAAAATGAAAAAAGATACTATTTTCATCTCAGAAAACAATGACCTAGTTATAACATGTGATTCAATTATAACAGTTTTTCAAATTTTTTTGCAAATTAGTGAAGGTATGTTATCAGTATTTATCCCTTTCTTTTCTGTTTACATATACAAACATTTCAGTAATCAAACTTTTCTCTTGTAAACCAGAGTGCTCTGTGCTTTTACTTCAATATCTGTATAGGCAAAGAACCAGAGAAGCATGTAATTTAACTACATATATTCTACATACATATAAATATATATATACATAAAACAACATATATTCCACATATTTATAATCAAACCATGTCTCAGTGTATGTGATGGAAGCAAGAAAGATGTATGCCAAAGCATCAGGGATTATCCATTTTCCATATTTGTGTAGCTCAATCAACTTCAGTCCTTATTGATGCTACTGTCACTGGTAGAGAATCAAGCTCTCTAAAATCCATCTTGCTCTCAGCTGTGGTGTCCAGGTACACAAAGCTAAACCAAATTTGGACTTAAAAGAAACTACAGTGACTCCAGTGCACACAATGCATGTGTGATTCATGGAAAAACCCAGGTACAATCACTTCAACGAACTCCACCTGATAAATTACAGCCCTGGGACAACAGGAACTACAAATAGGCAAGAACCTACCATATAATCAGAGCCATTCCTCTGTTAAGACAGAAATAGCTGCTGTAGGGCAGAACAGTATTCTCACAACCTGAAGCACAGCATTTGTGTATATTTGCTTCAGCATTTCAAGTATTTCCTCTGTTGAAAACAGCCAGCCAATGGGATTTACTTCATAAACATGCCTGATGCAAAATAAGCCTCTCTAAATACTTACCTTATAATGTGATTAATTAAATGGTGATTGACTTTCTGGGATGTACCTCTGCTTCTAAGCATCCTTGCACTTTAGAAAATGATTGCTTTACCTGTATTTTTCAATTGTATTTTTAAATCTCCATGGGCCCTAGGAGTCCAAACCAAAGCTCCCTCTCTAAAGTTTCTCTCTTCTGTAACACTTGCCAGCTGATGTAATTGTTCGATTATAGATGAAAAATTCAGTTCTCTTCATGCACACTACACTGGGCTTTGCCCTGGGCAACCAGATGGAATAGGGGGCTGGTACACACATTTTGGCACTGCCACTTGCCAGTTTATGATAAGCTGATGGGCATCAGCAAAGGGTTGAAAAATTTCAAAAAGGAAATCTGTTGCAAGGTAGACAGCCTAGAAAAAGCAGCTGGAAATTATGGTCTGGAGATAAAGGCAGCTACCAAAACAACAGATATCCATGGCTGAGTTAGAGCCAAAGTCAAGACGTGAAGAAAGGGTTCCCAGAGTCTAAAAATAATAATAAAAGGAAAAAAATAAGATAAAAGGAGATTCTGGTAAGTCAATTTGCTCCTGGAGGATTTTTGTTTTCTCTAATACTTGTCTTTCTAGCAAATAACTAGGCCCTTCTCCTTACAATAATCCTTGGGGGTGCTGGGGGAAGCCCATGGGCGAGCAGCAATCTCTCAGACCTCAGCATGCTCTGCAACTGTAATTTCCTTCATGTAATCAACAGGATAGAAAAAGGCAAAGCAACCAGTCAGCAACCAGACCAAGCTGTTGTATAGGTTTATGGGAAAAGTGGAAATAACTCCCCAATTTTTTCACACTTTGAACATCTCAGAAAAGGATTTTTCAATGATTATCCCTCCTTATTTGGTTACCTTCCTCTAAAAACAGATTATTAACATAACTAAGAACTTGTTCATATTATGAAACTTTATTCTTCTTATTTCTAATAGATTCCCTCAATAAGGATATTGGGATTTTATCACTGTCCAGATGACAGTTTGCATAATACATGCAACATGACAAAGCTTCTTTCTGTCACCACAAGGGACCTCTGTACACAAGAAACCAGCTAATTACCAGAAATAAAAAGAAGTGCTTTCAAAATACATCACAGACTGTGAGAAATGGACCTGGTTTTAGTGCTGGGTGGCTTCTTTGACTCTTATTTTGGTGATGTTTTTATTTACTGCTGGGGTTTACGTGGAACCTGATAGATATTCCCATGTCTTTGCACGTTCTTGTGTATCTGGAGCAAAAAGAGTGGGTCAGACGCTGTCACCAAAGACAAGGCATTCATTCACACCATCTCAGGTCAACCCTCAGCAGATGTCTGAGGGCCAAATGCAAACATTCCCTCTCTTTCTGCAGCTCTACAGCCAGCACACCCCAGTTTCTTGTGAGGCTAAACTATGTGGGACAAACTGCCAAGGGACTGAGCAGAAAGCGTTCACACTCCCAATTTGTTTTCTCAGGGCCTGGCAAATTTCAACAATAAGCCTTGTTTGGCATCCCTAACTTTCACAAAACTGCAATCCAAATCATTAACTTCATCATATGGACCAGCTACGTAGTGGTGCCTGAATATTCAGAATAAAGCCTTCAAGCCAACTAGCACAGACACACATTTTATCTCTGAAGGCTAAGGCAGGAGGAAATACTCACACTTGCTCCATGGCATTTTCACATACTGTAGTTCTTGTCTATACAGGAAATGTACACAACAGAAAACTAAACACCCAAACCAAGCAGAGCAAGCCCTCTGCTCATCTCTGCTGCAATCTGCCAGGCCCTCAGTCATCTGCTCCTACAGCCTTCATTTCCTTCTCATAAACCCCACCCTTCCACAGCCCTACTCCAACATTTTGCAGAGATCCAGAAACTGCTTCTGCCCAAAAATATATAATCAAACCTACCTCAGGAAGTCTGGAACTGAGCTAGTTCTAAAATTTCTAGTGCCACCAGCCATCATCCCTACTCCACCTCAAATCACAGTCTAGACTGCAGACTGGCTACACATGCAGCTGCTCAAAAATGTGGATAAACATACTTGGAGCAATCAGTGTCAGGCTTCAATCCATTGCTCAGGCTCCGGCACAACCAACCCAGTCCTAGAGCCTGCATTTTCACACTAATCCTAGTCCCCAAGTCCTTGCCCATAGACAATTCACACAGAGCCACCAAAATTTCAGCATTCCACTTTCCAAACATTCAGTCTCACCATCCAGCTTGCCACAAAGGGCATGGCAGGACTCAAAAATAAACACAGCTTTACAGCACCTATTGGGGATGGTTTAGCCAAGCCTGCTGCTGACATCTGCCAAACCCACATAGCCTGAGGATATTGATAGATTTAAATTCCCTAATCTGGACTTTTTGGACAGCCAAGTCCTCATATCTGCTTTCTTGGATGGCTTTTGGGTTTGTCTGGAAAATGAGTTTGTGTTTGATAAATAGAGTAGCAGAATAAAAATCCTAAAGTGTATATGTCAACATTATCAATATTCCAGTTCTCTTTCCTTTGATAAATTCCAAGAAGCCTGAAGTTACTTTGTAAATTAACTTCATTTTAAATTACAGAAAATTGTAGAAATCACAGTGAACAGTGAATAAATCAATCTTTCAAAAATAGATGAAAAAATCTCATTTATATAAGCTTAAATTTGTATACAAGAGAACAAGACTACATTGCCATCAAGAAGGTGAAGTGCAGGATCTTTCAGAATGCTAAATCTGGATTTCTTTACTCACTCTTCTTACAGGAGGAACTGTAGGACGATCCAAAGAATCACCCTGAACAGGAATAAGGCCCAAGAAATATTTTCTGCCCTGCCCACTATTAAAATAGAAATCTCAAAGACCTGTAGCAAACTAATGTTTTGCATTGGAAGTCAGACTTTTCTATAATGTATTTCAATAACTTTTATGTGATAATCTCAAGTTTCTTTTTCAAACACCTTAATTTAAAATATGGTATAGTACAAGCTACATGTATGCCTCTGGCATACCATCCCACCAATTTTGAATGCTCAGAAATAATTCCATCATTTCTGTGATGCTGAACCAAACTGCTTGGCTACTGCTCTCACCATACCTCTTAATTCATGAGAGTCAGTCCCACCTTGTATGAATGTACTAATGAATTTGATCCTCAAGTCACAAGGCAAAACCTTTCCCACCTTTCCTAGTAAAACCAACATTTGGCATTTAAAGGAATGAACAGTAACTACTCATTATTTTAAAGCTTTTGAGTTTGTATGAATTGGGAAATCTACACAGCAATTCATTATGACAGGTAAGGGAAAAGAGCCTTGTTTTTTTCATTTTTCTCCTGCACTCAGCCACTTACAACCTTCTAAGATGTTAAATTCCTCCAAAAAAACCCCAACAAAATTACATGTGAGAAATAACCTTGTCTTTGGAAGACCATCCCACAAACTCGGCTGGCTTGTGTGCCAGTGCAAGCTGCTGTCTCCCACCTTATCATACATTTCTATCCTAATCAAACATAAAAGAACAAGTGAAAAGAATCCTGCCCAAGGCTGCCAGCAGTACCATTGCAGTGTCCAGCTTCCTAAAAGGTATGACAAGAACCAAGTCTAAAGAGATCTGGCACCAAGTTCCCCATTCAGTCACCTGATCTCTTGCTCTGTATTTTCATAAATATGCTCTTGTGCTTAATTCAAACAATACAACTTTGCTCCGTAAACCCTTGAAGTAACAATCAGGTTTCTTTTTCCTCTTCATAGAGGTATTTTGATTTGCATATTTGGATGTTATGCTTCTGAAATGAAAGTTACATCATTCTCAAATGAACAATTACTCTTTGTTGGATTATGTCCATACTCTACACAGTTTAAGCACATTCTCCAGATTTTCAAGAGGGATATAAGGAGGTGGGTAAGTATTGCATGTTTTCCACTGATTTTTCTTCACAGATGAGTTTCTAGTTTAAGCACATACAGATTCCAATGAAGATCTATAAATCTCTTAAAAAATCCTGCCAGAACAAGATTTATGAAAATGCCCTGTCCTTGGTGCTCTCTAACCCAATTAAAAACTCCTAGTTGATTGTTTTGTTTCAAAATAACTCCAGTCTAAAAATACTATGGTAAACAAACAGCAGTGAGCCACAGATCTTTAGCTGGAAATAGGTATATAATATTCATCTAAGTAGACTGAGATGAAATGCAATATAATTCCTTGTTTAAGTAGGGAAAAAACCCCTATAGTTTTTGTTATGCTGGCCTTTGTTTTGGGTTTTTTTGTTGGTTTGGTTGGTTTTTTTCCACAGGATACAAAGCTTGTTCAAAGACATCCAAAAAATGCCTAAGGGCAGAAATGACAGTGCCAGAGTTTCTCCTATGCTCAGAATGTTTGTCACAACAAAATATATTTAGCTTATTCATCATAAATATTTATTTGTCTATGGTGTAAAAACACAAGTTTGACTATCATAAATTTTTGTTTCAATTGCCAGACACAGAAAGACATCTCTCTTTGGCTTACTGTTCTTATATTTTTTGTCAGGAATGACACAATTGATTTGAATTACATGTATTCTGATTACAAATTCATGAACTACTCTATCAAGTTTTAATAACAGCTCTCTCATTAAATATTTACCATTATAAAGGTCTTACCTCAAAAATTTCAAAGCCATAGATGTCCAGCACACCCATTACCTTCTTTCTTACTTTTGTTTGTGCCTTAAAAAAAAATTAAAGCTTGAATCAGTCATCTGTATATTGCATACTTGAGAATCAAGAAAATTAATGTATCTCATAAGTAGGCTGTCAAATTCTGTAAACTAAAATACTAAGTATGGTTTCCCAAAATGCACTTAACATGAATATTTTTGTAAGCTTAAAAACAGAGCAGAGGACAATTTGTTAAGGTGTGATACAGTTACTCATGTGTAACAGTGTACAACTAGGAAAAATGAAATTGGTAAATACAGTTTTATTGTCCACTTTAATTTAAAGGATTCCTATTGATTTTCTTTCAGGCACGAAGTGACAATACCTTTATGCTCTCATTGATCCTGGTAACAAGCCAAGAGAACAGTCGACTGTATAAATTCTTAGCCAGAGCATCACGGGCATAATAAGCCTAAACAGAAGAAAAACGTTATAAATGCTGAGTCAAACCAAATCTTTTTCTGTTACTGACATGTCTTAAAGGTACTATGAATTGAATAAGACCAGCACAGGCAGCAGCGGCTCTGCCTAAGCAGGCACAGGAGCCAGACCAGGGGTGCCAGGACACTCAGGCAGCAGCAGTGGCTTTCTAGTGCATCCCTTTGCCTTCCTGGCCATGGGCTGGCTGGAAGAGCAGCCACAATCAGGGCACTTCAAATCCCTTCCTGCTCTTCCAAATACCCGCGGAAGACTCACATCCCCCACCCTAATCCTAAGCAAAGGGACTTGAGCAGCTGCATCTAGAGAAACCACATTCCTGATGAGACACAGGTGGGAATCTCCCTGGCTCTGCAGCCTTGCAGGAAAACAAATTCACACTGGCAGCAAAGGTTTCTCAGCAGCCCCCGGCATAAAACTCATATGAAATTACAGCAGTTGCCCTAAATGAAAACAGTCTGCCACAACACTTGTAGCATGTGCTTTGTGCAGGACTTTGTTTTTTCATTCTCCGCATTGTTCTCTCTCATCTTTTGGAGGTAATTCACACATGAAAACAAAACATCCAGTGTATCTGAAAACTTAGAAACTGCCAAAGGAAAAAAACACTTATGCTTGTGATTTATTCAGTAGGGCTTATTGTTGCAGGTTTTTTATTTGAGCAGCAGTAATTTAGTCACGTAGAATAAATTGTCACTTAAAATGATTCTTTCCCATAAAATCAGGAGCTCTTTTTACCTGAGCCACATTTAGTGTTGTTGAAACTTTCTCTTGTTTGGCTTCCACCGTCCGGAAGCTGAAAGCTCTCTCCAAGACAGACTGGTCTATACCCGTCAACTCGCAGATTTCCTTGAGTTCTAGCAGGAGAAACCAAAGTGTAAATATAATTAATCCTTCCATATCACTGCTATTTCTTCCCCAATAGCTTTTAAGTAGTGTAACATTTTCCCCAAAATGGTGCTCTTCAACGGTAGTGGCACATTCTCTCCCCACTACCCCGCCAAGCTAAGTTTTAAAAATGTGCATAGCACAAGGAAACAGAGCCATTGGTTTTGAAAGCACTTTCCATCTATTATATTTTGTGAAGAAATTTTTCCTCCATTTATCACAGACTGCTTTTCATGATGAAAAACTTTCAAATGAAAATAAATGTACTTTCAAAATGTATCAACTGCAAAAATATCACCAAACAAATCTGACATTACAGGCAGAGAGAGTCACTGCAAAAGAACAAAAAGGCTCCACTGCAGAAAAACCAAGCAGCAGAAACAGATATGCACAGTACCATTTAACATTTCAGAAGAAAGTGTTAATAAAGTAGGAAAAAAAGAGAAAATAATAATTTTTAGAATTTCAAACAGAGCAATCAAAATTGCACAAAATTCAACTTGTTTTTGCCTGAGGGTGAGCTCTGGAAACAATCTAATTCATATGTAAGGATATTATATGTCTGCAGAAATGACAAAAATAATAATGACTTCAGACAAATTAGTGGTTCTCCCCCCCATCACTAATCTCATCTTACCATTTTTATCCTTGATTTTACTTTCATCTAGTCCATTTGCACGAGATTCAGGCTTAAATTCAATATTCCCTAATTTCAGAACGGCTGCCACTACTTCAAAAACCGACTGCGTTTCATCATCCATAAACCCAACAATCTGCATTGCATTCTAGAAAGGGGACAGAAGAAATTAGGAGATAAAAGTATCTACATTTAAACAGATCATATTTGGAAAACTCACCATTTACTGCATTAGCATAACTTAGAAATGTTTTATGAACACTTTTGCTACTAGAACTACATGGTGCGATTCCTATGCTTAGAGAAGCAAGGTTTTTAATACAAAAGACAGGTTAAAGGACATGTGATAATGGAGCTGGCATTCAGTCCAGTCCACTTCTAGGACTCATTCAGTATATGGGATTCTCAAATGCAGTACTTTTTTTAGCCACTTAGTTTATAACCCAACCCAATATTTCACAGTCAAATGAACAGGTACTCCTGTCTTCTCAGACCAGTAACTTTTAAAATCTACATTTGCATACAGTGGATAACAAGGCCCTGTATTCATCTTGTCCCTGTGTACAATCAAGCAAAACCAAGACAGTACATCATGTTGAGAATCATCCCAGACGTTTTTATTTTGACTTGGTCAGCATCACCTGGTTCACAAAGCTCAGTCACTGCAATCATAACCCACTACACTACTTTCCCCATGATCTGACCACAAGGTCTGGGCTTTTTATCAGATTGGAGGGTTTTGGGGGTTGGGAGTGATATTTTTAATTATTCCCACAAGAATACTCTGCAAAATTCAGTCATTCATATTTTCAAGTAGTAGCTGAGCTTCCCTGTGCAAACACACTCTGCCTGTGCACAAGGAGCACCAGTACTGAGAAAAGACAGCCCTCCCAGACCAGCCCTGCACAAATGGACAGACCAAGGGGCATAAGAGCTCTGCATCAGTGCTGAGTGCACAGCCAACCCCTCTTACTTCCTACCCTGACAGTTCTGAAGTTTGCAGCATCATCCACTCCATTCACTTTGGCAGAATCAAGGCCCAGGTAGTTGTATCTGCTGAAGTCCCTCTCCAGTTTGAGCTTGCCTAACAAATCAAATAAAAATATCATTAGTAACAGCATTCCTGCTAGTGTCAATTTTATCCAGGAACCAGGACTGTCAGGAACTGTTATTACTGGACCAAATTTTCTTCAAGGATCTTTTAATTATAAGCCTTCTGAATAAGAATAGGCTTTCTTATTTGTTTATAATACACTGCAAAGCCATTTCTGATTCAGGTATCTGAATAATATCAAAGCATTTGCTGACTTCAGGTATTACTATTGCCACCACCGCCAAAAATTTTAAAAAATTAATCAATATCGCATTTCCCACAAAAGAAGATGGACATGGAACAGCACATTAATATCCAGAACACTTGTATCTGGGCAGGGCAAAAGAGCAACACTTACAGAGAAACTCTTCTGATGCACCAGACAGTATCTGATAGAAAATGTGGAAGTTTCTTTCACCTCTTGGCTGCTTAACAACACGAGACTTCTCTAGCAGATCTAAACAAGCAAACAAAATTTCACAGGTCAGGGACAGACTGCTGGAGCAAAACCCTTTAAAATGAATATAATCTCCCATCATTTTCTACTTCATTGCTTTATATAATCAGCAGCAGATTAGAAGATGATAAACCTTATCATAGTATATCACATTAGTACATGTATCTCAAACATTTCTTCGAGCAAGCGGCAAGCCCAATGCACCCATAAATGCTGCAGTCTATGAGCTGCAAAGAGAACTCAGGTCAGGGAGGCAATGTGTTCAAAAAATGTCAACCAATTTACAACACCACCACAAAATTCAGATTTGGTGAGGATGATTGTATGGATTAAGGTTTGAAAAGAAGCAAAATGTTACAGCTAAGCACATGAAAGATAGGTAAATGAAAAGGAGACATCAAATAAAGAAAGCATTTAACCTGAATAATCATGCAGCACTTAGTGATCCTCAGGTGCATCAGGCTATGCAACAATTCCCAATGGGACTGACAGAAGCTCCATCCTAACATACTTAAAGTGAAATGGAAAAGCAGCACTTTGAAAAGCATCACTGCACTGATGGAGCAGCTTGAAAGAAGACTGCTTCATCCACTGCTCTTAGTGACAGGCACATTTCTAAGCCTTCCATAAGCATAGAAATCCAGGCAGGCAACATAAGCAGACTGACTTGTAACACATTGCAACCACTTCAGTCTCAACATCATATTTCCCATAGAGGTGGCAATTCAGAGGTTGTTCAGCCTGTACTGCTGGAAGGTTGTGGTTCACAGCATACCAGGAGAGGGAATAGGGATGCAATAAGAGAACCTCTGGACAGGTTCAATGTCACTTGCTGGTTTTGTACAAAAAATATGGGTTTTCTTCTTTTCTCACTAGCACACAAGGGCTCAACATCATTTTTCCAGACAGCAAACATACAGTTCCCAGTGTACAGTTTTTCTCTTAAGTTACATGTATTCAGTGACATGGAGATAGAGACATTCAATGCCTCATTCCAAGTGCACAGCAGAGTTCTCTCATGCACCTACCATGACTGGGGGTTAAGTTCTTTCTAAGCTGTGCCCATGCAAGAAGAAAGCTCTCAAGAAAGCTCCAAAGGGAACTATCACATCTCAAATGTCACCCCTCAGAGGAGCATCCACAAAGTGAGCTGAGGTCCCACAAAGGTAAGACACAGGGAACACCAAGTCAATTCAGGGTACGTGGGGTTGTTAAACACTTCCCCTGCTGGGCTACTGTAATACCAGATGTGTATTCTATTATACCTTTCCTCAGGTTTCTATTTCTGCTGAAATGAGCCTGTTTAGTCTTGGTAATCTGGAAAGTCAGAGGTGGTGCTCAGGTCAGTAGTGTTTGTGCTGCAATCCCCCACCCCAGCTGCGGTGTCCCTGGCACAGCAGGGCTTAGCCCTGGGGTTCCCTCCATAAAGAGAGTACAATAGAGTATATTCCTATTTTTGCTACCTACAGGCACTGCGTGCTGCTTGTGTTGCCCCCTGTAATTACCTAAGCTTACACCCCTTCTCATGGAATAGTAACTGAAGACCAAACTTCAATCCACAAAATGATACAAGTCTTCAGAGTCCTTCCTCTACATAAACCACAGCAAGTCAGGTTCAAAAATTACTTTCTGCTCTAATAATTAGCCAGTAACAACAATGACAAAACTCAGACAGTATTTTTAATCTTCTGGTTAGCTTATAGTAGGACAAGTTTCTAATATTTTACAGGCCAGCTGAACTATGTTATTCCATAAACATGAATTGCCTGAGAGAGCAACTGCAACCAGCACAGCAAATGACAGTGAACAGTTCCTAAACGACCTGAGTGTCTGTATGAGGAGAAATACCTCTTTCCTATCTAATGCACTGTGTGACCACATCAGACCTTTTAGCTTTGTTTGAATAGACATTTGTTTTTATAACTTAACAACCCTACAGTCTCTTTCCTTCCAAAGATGGCCCTGTTCAGCACCTGGAAGTTTTGCATATCAAGAGACAAAGCACACCCAAGACACACCCAAGCAAGTGCTGCCACATAATACCAGCAGCTCATTTTTACAGGGGCAGGTTACAGATTCTCACTTTTGCCTTTTCTGTCTTACTGGCTGCTTTTTTTTTTTTCAAACACAGCTGATTAACTCGATGGTTGATGCTATGTTGGAAAGGCAAGATCAGAAGGTATTGTTCTCACCAGTAGCCTACTGTGCAACCTCTCTACTTCTTACTTCCCCCAAGGCTGGGGCTCCCATTCTTGATCTGTGGTTCTAACTCAGAGTTATCCTAGTTAGTTAGCCTAACTATGGGATAGCTGATCCTCTCTAGTTTTTAATTCATAATTCATGGGAAAGACAAGGTGAATGGCAGACAGTTCAGAGCTGTGCAGGCTGTGAAGGTTCTCCAGTCCAGTGTTGGAACAGATCGCAGCCAAATTTAATCTCAAAAAAATAAACAACTTCAGCTCCCGCAGTGGCTACACACACTTCAGGAAATGGCTGTATTCTCAAAGGATATTGAGGCAATGTGGTTTGGCTTACTTGGATTTAAAAATATTCTGCCTATAAATTTACACAAATGCTGTTATAAAAGCTCAGCTACACATCCTGGCAAAATATTGTATGTAAGCCTTCTAATTACAGGCATGCCTTCAGCAGATTTAACAAACAGGTTCTTGAAGATATGTGAAATTAGTTCTGTTAGAAGAATAACTGTCTTGGGTTTTTTACCACAGTTTATCTTATATATTTTCAGAAGCAGCAAAGTTAACTAATTAACAGTCAGCTTTCCAAAGTCCTAGCATTCAATATTCTGTCAGCTTTTGTAATTGAGGAAAAAATCTCCAGAAAGCAGTTACTGACAGAAAATCAGGTATTTTCCTTAACAAAGCAGCTCTTTTTAAAGTTCTTTTTAAAGCCGCATTCAGTGTTTTTTCCCTTTTCTTTCTGTTCACATACAGACTGAAATCAGACTTTCAGGACAGATCCAGACCATCTGCCCTACTCTTCAGAAAACTTCTTCCCTTTGTTTGCCCTAATCAGCATTTTAATAAATCAACCAAATGTATCTTCCTTAAAGCAACCAGTACACTACCAGTAACTTTTGTGTTAACTCCTGCATGATTACAAATTCCGTGGTCGAAAACGTTAAAAAAAGAAAGCACAAAGACTCACATCAGATTGCTGCACGTGCCCACTTGGTAATTCTGTTGACAGTGGCATGTGTGGACAGATGGTGCTTATCCATATGAAAATCCACAGAACCCAAACCCCTCAAACTCTCTCTCTATTACATTTTGTTACGCAGTCTGTATGAATTATGTATCAGGACTATACAGAATTATCAGGAGAGAACATTTAGGTATTCTTTCTGCATTATCTAACAATGCTTCTGCTTGAATGGAAACGTTTAATGTGCTGCATGTATCAAAGCAACTGTAAAAATTAAATTGCTTTGGAAAAGTACAACCTTGGGAACACTTCTTAAATCACACTGTCTGAATACCCATCGATTCCAATGACTCCAAATCCAGCTACCTGCCTTAGGTTCTGAAGATTAGTTGTTATTCCTAGATAACACTTGTTTAAATGCAAGAGATCTGTGTAAGCCTCCTGCTAAACCNAAACTCTAATGTACAATTTTACACAAATTCTTTTTGCATACTTGACCCATGAACTTGACTGATGCAGAAAAACGTAGGATATTTTTACTTCTCTAAATATACTAGAAATTAAATCAACATTCAAGAAAGGAATAAGTAAACACTAAAACCAAAAAAATGACACTACCTTGGTACATTCTAAATAATCCAGGAAAAGTTTATTTTAGTCATAGTCTCTTCAGCTGGCCATGACCAAGGACCCTTTTAGCAATTCAACCAAAGTTACAGAACATGTTCTAGTCATGGAAACTTATCTCTACAGCCACATTATGTTAAATTATGTTTTCTGTTTTCCTACCTTGATTTTCATCACTTTCATCAAAAAAAGTTAGTGATGAAAAAGAAAATACAAATTTCTCAGGCATTTTCCCTATTATTTCCACCAAGTTTATAACAGTGATTTCTCAAATTGATTGATCCATAACTGTCTCAAACAAAAGCTACTATCTGGGCAGTATGTGCACTGACAATGACTGCGCAATTTAAAGAGTGTTAAATCTTCATTGCTCAAGGGATAAATGATATTTAAAAATGAGCTAAACAAAATGCTTTATATATTTTGATTTTATAAACCCTTCTAATTTAGGTAAAACAATTGCCTAAACATGGCAACCATGGTAATGGGAACAACAAGAGAGATGTTGAAACAAGTCAGGATTACCAGAAAAAGCCCCCACAAGAATGGGCATCTCTTCCCATAAAGTCTAAATGTCACATTTGTGCAATATTTCTCTAAGCAAAGCTTACTAAAAGTAAACATGTAACTGAAATCAACAGCCTGAGCTGTTGATTTCTCATAAGTGGGTAATTACTTTTGACTTTTAAAATGAACAAACAAATCATAAAGACGAACAAGTTGCAAAGTTATCACTTTTCTAACTTAAAAAACGTTGTTGCCTTAGATAGACATCACAGGTTTCTTTCATGTTGCTATTGAAAAAGATGGCAAAACAAGACCCTTAATCACTTGTTATCTGGACTCTAAGGACACCGTACTGGCTAAAAATGGCTTTTCAAAAGCAAGCATTGCATATACTGTACTTCACAACCTGCACCACTGTTGTTTTCTAGTTAATCATTAAATCACTGAAGGGCTTAAGCAGATTAGGAAAGATCACCTCATACTGAAATCTAGACATCTTTCAGCACGAAATTCCAGATGAAATGCAGAAACTTCAGACTTACAAAAAATCTGGGAAAGATATTGTAAGATCTGTACTTTTCAAAAGGTATAAACAACTGTAAGTGTGAAACATTTTGGACAGTACTATGCAAAGCCACTTCAACCATAAAATTTAGTGTACACAAAGCCAGTCACAGAACTAACTAATCAAATGCACACACAAACACTGCCTTAAGTACAAAACAGATGGAGCATCTGTGGACAGAGTCACATTTTGGAGCTGAACAAGCTATTGCAATTAACACATATTACTTCAAAACCAAATGTACCTATTTTTACATAAAATATGTATTATTCTGTAATTACAAGTGGAAAAGAAACTATTGTTCTCCTTTTCCATGCTCTCATCTTCACTAATAGAGTAGTTATAACAAATGGAAACTAAGAGTAGTATTGATCTTTTCTGTGATTTATTCCCACAATATTACACCCAGTTGAAAGCAACACTCCAACTGCTTTCTCTCACAAGTGCTCTGGAAGAAAAAAAAACCCTCTGAGCACATAAGTGCTCACAAGACTGTCCACTTCAACAGCAGCAACCATAAACACCTCATAGGAGGGCAGAAAGAGCAGATATGCCCCGTTCAGAGAGAGAAAATGTAAATGCCTGTTTGCAGGTGCCTTTTAAAGCAGCAGCATATTTTTAAGTGGGCACAGGTGTTTGTTACTAAATAGTGATGGGATGCCCACAGTCCCAGGCGACAACACAGCAAAGGTTTAGTGTTCAGCAATTCCCACAAAAGTAATTTGGACTTCCTAACCCCACGCACTTGAAAAGGGGCACCCATGAATGGATGAACTGGCTGTTAGTTTGCACCAAGACTGTGCACCTCACCTTACATGGACCCCAGCAACTCCCACCCATTAGGAAAACAATCTGGGACCTTCAAAGAAAACTTAACAAAAAGGGAGGACTCTAATAGCTCGGGCTTACCACATTCCTTGCTCAGCCTTCTTCACCCTACTGCTCACTCCACACCTGCTGCTGTGGGATCAAACAAGTACGATACATGCTATCTGAAATAATTAGTATTTTGTAGTCTAAGGGGAAAAAAAATTCCTGATTGAAGTAAAATATTTTAAGCTTGCATAAATCACGTTCAACTCTAACTTTCCAGCCCCAGTTTCTTTTCATGACTGTACACCATGGTACAATAATATATCAATTTCCCTGGAAACACTGCAGTCAGAAGCCCCAAGCAGTCATGTAACATACATTTAAATGAGGCTGTACATATTTCACACTGTTCAAACATAAAATTATCTTCAGTTTGGGCACATACCAGTTCTGACTTTATAGCTGCTACAAATCCCTTCCATTTTATTTTTTCCATTCTAATTTAACTCAAAAGATTTACTTTCCATTTACGGCACATCAAACGTTTTGGTTCTATCAGCTCCTACTAAAGCCAAGGGACATTTTCATAGTCAGCCAATTGGATAGGACAGAAGTGCAGTGTGCACTGACATGATGATTTTATCCCCTGACTCCACCTGTGAAAGGTTCACTCGCAGGTTAACCTCTTTCATTAAGATGTAAGAACTCATTAAAGGGCATCAGGAGAATGGTCCAAGGGAAGGTCTCAAGTACTATCACCCATTACATGAAGGGTCACCATGGGCAGAATGACCAACCTTTCATGCAGCTGCACAGCATTCCAGAGTAGGACAGAAAGGGCCATTTCAAACAGCCTGATGGGTCTCAGCTTAACTTTAACAGTCTGACAAATTTAGTAGCTTATCTTCATCACCACACTTGCCATCAAAATAAAGTAGATGTTCACCATGTCTGCTTCAAGTCACTCACAGTATGAAAGCAAGCTTGGTGACATAGGCTGTGCCCCCAAAAAAGCCCACTAACTTAATTGATGTTTGGAAATCAAGCTTGTCAGAAACAACTATTAAAGTTTAATCAAAGTATTATGATGTCATCTTCACATCATATTAACACCAAACCAACAGACAGACAGAAATCAAAGAAAATTTATTAATACTTTCATAATAATACTTTCCCTTTTAAGGATAGGAAACTTCAGCACTACTTGACTTCATGCTTGATGAATTATGAAGACAAATCCTGACTTTGACTTAAACCAGAGTAAATTCTAAGTGGTGTAAAAGAATTTAGGCTCTCAATATCTTCAGAATGGTGATGTCTCACAGAAACAGAAACCATTGTGTTGAAATACCAAGGCAAGACAACCAAATTTCTTTGAAACTGGAGAGAATTTAAACTTTCTTTTAAAGAGAGAGATGGATGGACTATCAAATTTTGCAAACATTAAATCAAAGATGAGATATATTAACATGCAGCTCCTGGAACTCAGTATTTATCTGTGACATACCCTGTCAAGTATGGAGCGTTTCACAGTTCAACAAGTAACATCTTTTCCACAACAGGGCTTACGCATCAAGTCTTTATTTTTAAATTGAAATTCATTTTTTTGCTATGAGATATTTATTAAATATGAAAAGACAGAAAGAACGCCTAAAATAGGCATCTATCAGAAGGATCTGAAAATATGCCTGCCCTTTGTTACATATGTCATCCCATCATTACAATTAATGTAATGTTATAATTAAACCACGCAAGGATTTATAGGGCAGATAAACTACAGAGCAACTATTTGGATCTCCTTTTGGAATGACACAATTATAATTAAATGACTCGGCACAGTACTTTTAAAGACAAACTGTTGAATTTCCACCCATACAACGGAGAGTTCATTTTTGTGTACCTATTTTGAGTGTTAAAAGAAAACAACACAGCCTTTTAGAACCTTTTTGTTCACATTTAATTATCAATGAATACATTAAGTATGTCTGGCCTCTAATTTTGTTTACTGCCAAATGTCAAAGCTAAAAGACAGCCATAAACACTTAAATAGGGGCTGCTTTGAGTTTCAAGATCTACCCTATCACAAAAATCATGCTCTTTCAGGCACAATTCCAACAGGTGACCTGGTCGAGAAAAAATGTTTGCCCTCTGAAAAGAGCCAAAACCTATATTTATGTGTAAAGTTCTTCACAGTGTTTTTAAAATGTTTATGTTATATATGGAGAGTACAGTTCACCTTGGATGAGTCTCATTATTTCACAACCAGTAAGATGCCAATGGAGTCAAAAGTCACATCTTCAGAAAAAGCAATGAATTTGGCTGAGTGGAAAGAAGGGTCAAAGCTAGGTCAGTGACACCTAGTATAGTCACTCACTGCCCTCTTCCATTTGCTTTTAAAAATAAGAAAACCAAACAAATATTGCTTTATATAGCACAGAGGAGCAATTTCTTTTAAAAGCTGCATTTAAACTCTGAAAAAGCAGGTGAAAGCATTCTGGGCTGGCATTCAGTTCCCAGGCTCTTTCTGCCTGACAGAGAGTTGGTTAAAACTTTTGAATTGCTATAGGTTTCATGTAACAACCTCCAAGGCCAACTTTGCCTCCCTAAACTCAACAGTTGTTCACCCTCTCTCTTGATAAGCCTTTTCCTACACTTTGAGGTGTATAACTAAGTACAGAAGGCTTTGGTTCATACTCATCTCATGGTGACTCCCAGAACACTTTGGATCACACTTATAGATTACAAAGCAGCATATCTTGGACACTGGGTGGTCCCGTGGTGTAACGGAGAGCACTCCGGTCTCTGAATCCCAAGGTCGCGAGTTCGAGTCTCAGTGGGGACTGTCCCGGAATTCAATGCCTCCCTGCCACCTGATCTCGTCAGATCTCAGATGCTCAGCAGGGTCAGCCCCGGTTAGTACTGGGTGCTGTGACAGTCCCAAGGACTTCACTGTCACTGTCCAAGCTTGCTCGGCCATGGCAAATGAACCTTAGGACTTAAATGGTGGGGTCAGTTCTGCGCACGCTGAGCCTCACCTAAAAAATCCACTGCACAGGCTCGAAGGGAACACCCACGTGGGGAGAGCCCTGCCCAAATCTTCGTTCGCAAAGGTTGGCCATTATTATTATCTTGGACATTATTCACGAGAAGTACATGACTCATCAAACCTAGTAACACAACTGATTCCAGGGATTCAAGCATAAAAACACCTTCAGATAACTCGTATCCATCTGCCACCAACTTCAGAGGTAATATATGGACCCATGCACATCACTGACTACATCTGAGACAATACAGTAAATGCAATATTCATGCTTACTTCCCTAAGTCTGTTTTCACTTCCTCTAAAGTTATTCAGCACCAAAAAGCCGTAAAATTGAAAAGCAGAATTTATCACATAATGGAGAGAGATTCTATTACACAAACACAAATTATTTTTTCAATAATTGAACCATATTTCTTTTTAAACAAAACATTTTAAGCTGTTAATATGTTGATACCAGAAGCAATACTCACAGTTGCTTATAACTCCTCCAAGTGGGTCACCCTTGAAATCAAACTCAATATCCATGTATTTTCCCTGTGAAAGCAACATATTTTAAAACTAAGTTCCATTTAAGTAAAACTGCAAGACACTTTTAAGTTGGTTGTTTTAAAAACGATCTGGCAATCTCTTGTACACTGTCAGAATTGTGAGGAACAGAAAGTGATTCATATCTTCTAAGATACTATTACAGCCCGAGATTTCTATGAGAACAGTTTTAATCAGGTTTGTAAAGCAACCCAATAATTTGCTGTTTCTAAGATTATATGAAGAAAATGCATGGTATACAAAATTCCATCAGAATGCCAAGAACACCAAACAATATCTGTGGCCATTTCAGTATTACCATGCCTATTAACAGAAGAATGCAGGAAGAAATTATCTTCCACACAGACTTTTTTCTCAATGGGAAATCTTCTCGGGGCGTGAATCAAGGCAGCTGAAGGACAGCCACTCAGTTTGGCCTGGAGGACTGGTTGGCAGTCGTGGAATGTCTGTCCCTAAGCATGTGCCTGCCTTGTAAAAGTGATGGATTTTTCCCACTGAACTCTCTCCCTTGTAACTCAGGAGACCAGAGGCAACAATTAACAGACTGTCACCACAAAAGTGATTCCAATTTCAGCTGCACTGGCACAGTGTGTTTCCTTGACTTCTGTTTGACTTTTCCACATCACAGAAGATTGCTCTGGTCTTTGCATCATTTTAATTTATTTGACAAGTGTTTAATGTAGTAACTGCTACATTTAACAGTGACAAAATGGACTGTTTTTCTCCCATACTGTGTACAGAAGACAAAAGCAGTGCAGCTCACACTGTCAAGGAAGTTTAGAACGATGAAAACTGCTGGTAGGAATTGAACTAAATTCGACCCTCTGGCACATACATAACAGAGGACACTGAGGGTGGTGAGGCTCTGAAACAGGCTGTCCAGAGAAGCTGTGGATGCCCCATCCCTGGAAGTGTTCAAGGCCAGGCTGGATGAGGATTTGAGCAACCTGGTCTAGTGGACGATGTCCCTGCCCATGTGGCAGGGAGGCTGGAACTGGATGATCTTTAAGGCTCCTCCCAGAACAAACCATTCTATGATTCTATGGCAAAAACATCATACTGAAAAGCCTTGTGCTTGAACTTCCTTATTCACTGCATTTATAAAGAGATTGGGTTTTGTTTGTTTGTTTTTTCTACTTTGCTTTTAATTACAGAACATAAAAAGATGCACTTTACATTGATTCACTCAAAGATACTTTCTAATTTACGGGGTACTTTGTCAAGATTGATTTGAATCTACTTAAACTCTATTGTCCTTGCTGGCAGCTGAGGCAGGCTAGAGAAGACAGTACTTGCATAGTCTCGTCTGAAGTTAATTCTGAGCTAATTCAAATTTCAGAGATAAAAAATTAAATCTGATAATTAAATCTTCATTTCCCAAGGACTGGACCAGCTGGGTGTTTCCAGAATTATTTTTAGCTTTGTGTTTATAAGCAAGGACTTGAAAGGCAAAATAGTAGTTTGTTGCACTTTGTCCTAGAAAGACTTCTGTTTGCAAACGGCACCTCTTCTCTTGGCTATCTCCTCCTTCTTTCTGTAGTACATAATATCTCTGATAACTGCAGTTTCTACCCTATCAAAAAAAAAAACCTCTAGAGGTGCCTCAAATTCTGGTCCTGACCTTGTGATGAAGACTCTTTTCTCTGTTCACAAGCAGAGGCAATGACAGCGGCAGAAGGGGCATTCACAGACATGTGGAACAAAATCATCAACTCTTGAGAACTGGAAGGAAAGGGAGAGAAGCCTCCCATGTGGAAAAAAAAGCCACCCTCCAGTCTCACAGTGTCCCACACTTTTATTCATTTGCTTTTACTCACAATGCACCATTTTTCCAGTGTACTGATATTTACCTTCTGTTGTTACTTCACACATGTCATGATATTACTCTTCTGAATACAAGTGAACAAATGACAGAGTTGCATTCAGTCTCCTGATTTTAGCAGAAGAACCTATGATGACTACTCCAACTTCTGAATCTCCCAACTCCAGCTTCGACTTTCTCTTTCCCTCTAGTTTCAATAGTTTCACATTCAGTTTCACGCTAAAAAAGCCTGAATTCAACCAGTTGATTATTAAGAATTTAAGCCAAAAAGTAACAGGAAAAATGTTTGTATTAATACTGAAGTTGTACACACACTTTGAAACATTACAGAAAGCAAATGAGAACCTAAAGCACCAATTTTAACCAAAAAAATTATATACATATGAATGGAAAACAAGATCACATGAAAAGATTGACTTGCTGAGCAGACCAGTTGTTATACACATGGTCACTGACATTAAAGCCACCAGTGCCAGAAAATGAAAGAATCCAGCTGTGCTGTAATTACGTTTTCATCCAGTCAGACTGCCACATCCTAATTTTTTTTTTCTTTTTTTAGCCTTTACTTTGATTTTTCAATAGATTTCTATGCCCGCATCAGAAACCAACAATACTTCTGACAAGGAAGTGAGATCTCATTTAAAAAGAGGGGTGACTTACTAATACCCTGGGGAAGGAGAACATGCTCAAATTCCAGTTGTTGCTGAAGGTATTTGCCTTCTTCAAACACCACAGTCCTCAAACAACTACAAGCAAGCTCTCTCTCCAAATTATTCATTTCCTCATTACAGATGCCTTGATGGCTAATAAAAGGTAAAACAGGAATAGCCAACAGCATAACATGCTCCTCTAAGAGAATTTCAAATTCAACTTTGAAGAAAATACTTACAAATCTAGAGGAGTTGTCATTCCTCACAGTTTTGGCATTTCCAAAAGCTGGAGAAAGAAAAGAACAAATATGACAACCAAATCAGTAAAAAAATATTTAAATGCTAAAACATATATGTCTGCTTATATATTTAAAGGAATTACAGAGTTCTGAGAAACAACACCCTGTTCATTGTATAGGCATCAGGCACTGGGGACAGACAAAGTGTGACAGACATGACCACAAATGAGAAAACACCTATGGAAGTCCAAAGTTTTGTCTCAACACTTCCCTTGTTAAAAAAGTGAAAGAAAAACAAACAAGGGGAAACGGTTACAAAACAAAACTGCATCCAGATTAAGCATATATTCCTGAGGTTTGAAACCACAAATTTAAACTTTAATTACCCAAATAAATTTAAATTTAGGAAGTACTTCTTTCTCTTCAATTCAGAGAAAGAAACAAATCTTAGTTCCCACAGCAGAATATGTTAAAAGATGAAGGCCAGAACTGAGAAAATTACCAAATGACACTTAAAAATTATTTGGATGGGACGGTTTAATTAATGCTTGGAAAATTATTTATTTATGCTCTTCCAACACATTTATCCTACCATAAGCTGAATATTACTCAATTGAAGCAAGTCAGATTTACAATGAAAGTTTGTCTTCATCTTGACATAAACTAGCTTTCTGACTAGTTTGGTTTGAATTTCTTTAGGTCAAGTTTTGTTACGGGCATTCTACATTCAGATGGGGAGTCACCAGCTTAGAACACGGGCAGGACAGGAACTCAGACTGGAGGACAATTCAAGCTCTAAACATCACATATTATCAAAGCACATGGAGTCAAACAAGAGTGTCCCTTACATCATTAAGTGCAGCACTCATATTCCAACAGGAGACTTTATTTATCCCAGTATTAGTTACATAGCATATATATTTTCAAAGATCAAGTGAAGTCAATGTTTTTGGACAGAAATAAATACATGCCTTTAGGCTTCTACAAACTTGCATGAGTAGACTTATTCTTGACCAAAGAACTAGAGCCAAAATGAAAAGTGTGTTGCTCCTGAAGGCCAGGATAAGTGAAAGAATTGTTTTTAAAATCTTTATGCCCTGCAATAAATCATCTTTTCAACAACCAAATCTCTGCGCTGCATTTTCTTAAACACAGTGCTGAACAGTAGAGTCATTTATAACTGCACAGAGTCAAGCACAAACGTTCCATTATAAAGAAGGAGGCACATTCCTTGGTTTTCCCTTAAGTTCATTGTTTCTAAAAGTTAATTTACAGTAGCAACTGTAGTTAAAAAAAATCCCATAAGATAAATTATGAATATGTAACATTTACGTCATTTTCTTGCACTGCAGTTTGACTGAAACAGAACTACATAACCAAAGAAAAATAAATCTAACCACAAATGCTTAATTTCTGCCTAAACCTATATAAGCAGCCAGGCTTGCTTAGCTTTTATTCCTTGTGGAATAATCCAGTGTGCTACCTTCCAAAAAAATAAGCAGACAGTTACCAGCTCATCAAGTAGAACAAATAATCCCTTAAAAGAATAAGAGAATCTTCTCTAAGCTTAGTCTATTCCTCTTGCATTAAAACAAATATTCATAAACCAACAAGAAATCAGACACATTTGGCAGTGCCTGGGGAACAATCTAGCTTTGGCAAGAAAAGCCTCCATACCTCCCATGGCATTTCTGCCTATATCTGAAATCTGCTTCCAGAACAGTGATAAAAGCAACACAGCTCTTCTCTGTGAATCCAAAACAATGAAAGTTGCAATCCCCCCATTCAGCTTTAAGTGGAATAGCTGATCATCAGAGAAAGGCTTATCCAGCACTTCTATTATTCTTAAATGATAACATTTCATCCTTTCTTTACAAGTCTTTGCTTACAATTTTTGTTTTGTGTACAAAGAACATGTTCTAACCATGCAGTTCCCTACTGCCCTCTGTCCACTTCTGCATACCCCTTCCCTCTTTTTTCACTTTTTCCCTCATTCTCCCTTGCAGAGTGCTTGTCACCCATGGACTCCAAATCATCACACAGAAGTCTAGATAGCTAGGCAACAAATATAATGTTGATAATCAACAGCCTTACTAACACCACATATCATCTGGCCATACTGTAAAATTATGGCAGAGCAGTACTGTCTTTGTCTCAGCACCACAATAGCTTTGAGAACTCTGGGAAAGGCTTAGCCAGGATTCTACACAATAGACTTAAATAAGTCAAAGCTAACTAAGGCACTTCTGAAGGCAATTATTAGACAATGGAACAAAACTGCAAACTTTGAGGATTATATATCCTATCTCCAGGAAAAATGAAGATCCTGTTTCTGGCAGCCAACAACTTTAAATTAGAACGATTAATTAAAAAAGTCCTTCACGGCAGAGCAGGAGCGGCAGTTGTCAGGAAGACAGGCCAACAGTCAGTAGACCCAGGGAACAATAAGTCTCAGGGAACAACAGGCACGCATATGGATTGGCTTCATTTTTTCTAAAATCCATTTCGCCCTTTTTTTTCCCCCAAAGGAAAATAGTGTCTTACAGAGCTTGTTTGTTTACTAGGGACTATAATAATATTATTTGAAAGGAAATGAATCAGAGGGACTGAAGTCAAGTCTTTTGATACAGCCAAGCATCATCAAGGCAGGGTTAAGAAAGGGTAAGCCCTCAGAGAGCAGTAGGAGGAGTCTGGGATGTATGACCTAACTTCCTAATCTTTCCCCTCATGAGGGAAACCATTTTCTTCTCAAGAAAACCGACTGAATAAAATCTTGTGGCTATATTCACAGAAAGCATCTCCTATGATTTTGGACACCGGGCAACAAAGAAACAACTACAGGCAAAGTTTTCTAAACCAGCTCAGCAGGAACACCAATACACACAGAGGTAATACAATTGTACATACTCTATGAGTTCTTACCTTCAAGAACTGGATTTGACTGCAAAAGTTGTTCTTTTACTTGATTGACCTCTGCCCCTTTTCCACACACAGCAGCTACATATGACATGACAAGTTTGCTCGCCTCTGTGGGGGAAGAGCCAAATAAAACAGCAGTAAGTATTGGCAAAAAGGCCGTAAAATTATTTTCAGACTAAATCTCCATCATATTTTCTCAATGCCAGACAGGAACTGTAAGCACCTTTAACTTCAGTTTTCTTCTACACTGTTGCACCATCTGGAAAATCAGAAGGAGCATATCCTGCTATGAGACCCATGGCATTGCATCAGCAATCCTCTTGATTGAAATACCTGGAGCCTGCCCAAACTAAAGAAGCCACCTCTGGATATGGCACAGTATCTGCTACATTTTCATTTAGCTTCTTTTCTTTAAAGAAAGAACATAATCCCTTGCTGGCAAGTTGGTAACGTTTTCATTTAGCCTGAAAAAGAACAGGCTCAAACAGTTTCAAGATGTGAAATTCAATCAGTTTGTATGAGCAGATACACAAGAAGTGTAAACATACAACACTTACACACATGTAATTACAACTCCAAAGCACCCTGCAAACAACTGACTAACTGCAACATCACATAATGTGCAGCATTCTGTTTGAAAGTATAACCAGTAGAGAAAGTGAAGCGTCATTTAAACAACGAAACTAATTTGAAGGTACAAACTTTTTAAAAAGTTGGAAACAATTCAAAAGCTGGGTTCATATGGATGTCAATCACCCATATACAGATAGAAACAAATATTAAATAATCCATCTGATCCTTGTATTTTTGCTGGTCAGGACAAAGACCAGCTGAAAAAGGATTCTGTCTATAAGGAGACTTGGGATGGTTAGTATGTTGCAAGATAGTGAAATTAGAGGCGATATCGGCTGATATACAATGTAATTACTAACAGCTGGAAACCCTCTCAACTCATCACTGTGGTCATTAAAAAAAGCATTACATTACATTTATAACAGATCTTCAGAGATCTGTTACAAATTTATGGGTCTCATTTTAGGAAAGAACTGACAGACAAGAAGTTATCCCTTGAATTTTGTTTCTTTCCTATTTAATCAAATTCATTTGTTAGTATTGTATTATCCCACATTGTAGAGAAAACTGAGCAAACCTGCAAACAGGAAGAAAGGGAGGAGCAAGAACTGCCGGTGTCTCCAGAAGGCCTCCCATCTCCATTAACTGTGCCTCAAACCCAGCTCTCAATTTTAAGAATCTGTTCTCTTCAGAGCTTGAAATTATCAAATCATTTCATTTGAAATACTTCCTAAAACGGTCAACATCTTTAAGTAGAGCTACTCAGTCACTGAGAGGAGTGTGCACTGAAGCAGCAAATAAGCTATTATAATAGTATACATACAACAACTGCAAGATAGGCTTTGAACATCAGTGAAAGAAAATAAAGGCTCTTTCTGTTATTAGGAACTCTGTTTGGTCCAAGAAAGACATCAGGAAGCGAATAATCACCTTAATCTCTCAAAATGTTTAAAGAGACCACTTGTTCTGGTGATGTACCATGTTTTCTTGCCCAGTGTTACTCTCAATTAATAATATAAACATGCAGTGAAACAAAACCCAAAATTCGAAGTAAATAAAAAGACCCAACTGATGACAGTTTGCAGTCCCTCCAGTGCAAAAGTGCCAAATGTTCTGGCAACCAAAAATCTCAACCAGAATCATAGAGTATCTGTACTAAGAAGTTTGTTTCCTCAAATCCAGGAACTTCCTCCCCATCCCCCTTTTATTGTTGTTGTGGGGTTTTTTCAATGACAACCTGACCTCTCAGCTAATAGTCCCATTTCAGCAAGATTAGTTACATCAAATGTTAGAGAATACCACAGACAGCAAGTTGATGATTGACTTGCATTTCAAACCCTGCATTGTTTTCTACTTACCTTTATAAAGAAGGAACAAGAACAATTCATGTTATGTCCCATATGGCTATGAAAACTACAGAACAGTCAAAATCTTCATACAGATCTAAATCTACCATTTACATGTAGAGAAATTCAATAACAACCACTCATCCACTTTTCAAATTAATAAACTAATAAAATGCGTACCTCAGTTGTATGAGGTGCTTGATAATTATTCACAGTTCCTGAGGAAATCAAGACATTAAAAAATAGCAGTACAGAACTCCTTTCTAAAGTCTGAACTTCTAGACAGACTCTCAGAATCATATTAATAAGAACTTGATTATTTTAATATGCACTTTTACTGATCACACATATGTTTTCATGATATTAAACTGCAAATAAGGATTATATTACAAGACTTCAAGACCTCTCAATTGGATGCCACCAATCAAATAATACCAGAAATGAAGCCTACGCTTTGTATTTTCACAAAAGGCTTGGAAAGCAACTTCTTGTTACCCGCTTTAGTCTTGCTCAGAATACACACCCAAAGCTCCACATATTCTCAGATTCAAAGGAAAAATCTCTCAGATTACTTGGAAACAGATGTATGTCTTCCTACCCGCTGTCTCTCTTGCAAATCACCTCTGTTTTAAATTGCTATTTTAGAAAATAACTGGCTTGTTTCTTTTTTAAGGTCTACCTAAAATGTACTGCAGTTATGCAATCCTCACTTGATTTCTAACATTCCAGTTTAAAAACCAGCAGTCATTTTCAAGGAAATTTCAGCTCTGCCTAAGAAACAGGGTGTTCTGGTACACAAGCCTATCTCAGAACTGCAGCTGATCACAGTGTGCAAAAGGCTGATAAAATTTCCAAAGTAATCAGCTACTATTATTTCTTTTCCTTCGATAAAGAGCATAATCTGGTTTAAATGCATCTATTTATTGAGAGACAAGTAGAAGTATCAAGTCTAGAAAACCAAGAGCATTTTGTGTCCTACATCTTCATGTTTCCCACCAGCAGTACCTAAACGTTTTCTGGCCCTTACAATATAGTATCAAACCCCAGCATTACTTTGGTATGACTCTGCATACTGACAAGGACACTGTATTAACATGGGATAGGACTTCATCGTGGTGATGGTGTGAAAAAACACAGTTTATGTGAGTTCACACCTACAGCAACAAGCGTGACAGCGCTCACTGTCTGCAATCGCCAGACACAAAAAGAGACTGATATGTCTTAACTCTTACAGATTCTGGCATCACTTTGCAAGACTCTGAATAACTCAGAAAGGTTTTTAGTAAGATTCAAACTGCTCCATACCTGTTTTTCCAGCTCCACTCTCTCCTGTGATAAGGATGCACTGGTCTTTGTCCTGATCCCTTAAAGATCTGTAAGCTTCATCAGACAGAGCAAAGCTGCAAAGAAAGAAAGAGTCAACTGAGATTTGGAGTGGGGGGAAACCCAAATACCAACAATAATAACAATCTATCCTTCACACATTCCAGCAGGGGAAAAAACCCAACAAAACAAGTCCCTCCAAGAATTAAAGTTCCGTAAGTGTTGAAGCTTTCACTTTTCAGAAGTAAAATGGATACTTTTTCTCAGAGGCTTATTCAGACTTAATCCAGGAATATGCAAGCATAATCTCAAAATTCTTCTAAAGATAGCAAAGAAAAAAAAATAATTTTAGGGAAACATAGCCAGGTTTCTTCATTGAACAAAATGTTGTATTCTTCATTGAAAAAAATGTCAATGCCGTAGCAGGACATATTATGTCTTAAGACATCTAAGAAAAAGGAAACAAGAATCCTAAGCAGTAACAATACCATAAGCTGCAATTTCTACTCAGTATGAAGAAGTCTCACAATCTCATGAAACACTGAGCATTTTAAGCCTTTGGGTATAGCTGGACTTTTGCATGAATATGCAGATTTATTTCCCAATAACTGTTCTTAACTCAGTAAATGTGATGTCATGTAGTGAAACTAAAGTATATAAGAACCAACATCTTTCCTGTACCAAAAAGGACTTTTCCTGGAGCTAAGAACATCACGACCCTGACATTCCTGGCCTGCAGTTTGAGTCCAGATGTGCTCTGCTGCCATGCAGCAACATGTATTTTGGAGAAATGTAGATGTCTTACTTATATATAGTTTTCTAGTAACAATTTTGAGACAAAGAAGAAGCAAAGGTTTTCTTTCAAATGTGTTTTTAATTAATGGAATAAGGACTCTGAAAACTAAGTTTTAGAACACCTTGGAAAAACTTAAGCAAATAGTATCTGAAAAAGGACATAAAAGCAAATTCAAATAGACAGGCACTTTGGGCATTACACTGTTGAAGAAAACAATTGGATATCTAAACATGGTATATTTTCACATGAAATAAACATCTATTCAAGAGACCAAGAGCTTTGCTAGATTACTAAAGCTAGTAAAATATTTAGTGTTTGTATGTATTTAAAAATGGATATTGTTTATTATTTACAGGAAACAAGACATGTATGAAAAACAGAAACGAACTCTTAGGCAAACATAAAATGCATAATCATTGCAGGTTCATTGCACTTTTTAGAAACTTGATTCTTTATTCTACAAAAGCTCAGAAGTTTGCACTCAGCTAATAACTGCAAACAGATCAACTATTTGTTTCGAATAATGTAGCCATACAGTGCTTTCACAGGCAAACATGGCCCCTTTACAGAATAGCAAGCTCTTTGTCATGACACCAGTTAGGGGAAGCACAAACAACACAATGCAAGCAGTGAGAGCCTTTTCTAGAGGCTCCTACTGCTGTAGTTTGAAAGCTTCAAATATTAAACCTACCTATAGTAATACTTAGAACTATCACTGTCCCTTAGCTCCAGGCTTCTTTCCCCCAAAAATTTATGACGAGCGTGTCATGTCCTCAGTTTTTCATCACACGCATGTGCAACACCATTTCTATTTCCTCACCCCTCATCAGTATCAGACTCATCTCATGTTTGCTTGGTTGTTTTAATGGTCTTATCATGTTACCAGCTCAACCACTCTGCAGATCAGTAAGTGAGGGATACTCTGAAAAGTTTGGGAAATGGGTAAAATAAATACCTTACAGCTCACTTGCTACCAAACAATAACATCTTCCCCTCCCTCTCTAATACCCACCAAGGATGCTCATGTCATTTATTCCCCCTCTTTGTGTCCCAGTCCTACAGCACATCCACCTGCCTAGTTACATGACCCACCCAGGGCTCCAACTCTCTTACGGCTTTTCTCACCAACTCATTTTGTCCAGGGCTCTAAATTACAACACTCTCTGCACAGATGTTTGGGCCATCCACTTAACATCCACCATCAAAGGTCCTTAACTCCTTTTGATACATACACCATTGAACTCGGGAGTAAGACTGATCTCTCAAACCTTAATACTGCTGTGGTGATTGAAGCATTTGAACTCAGTAGTTCAACTGGAGGTGAAAATCTGTTTACGAGAAAGTAGCAGGCTGTAATGTTTTTAGCATTACAACAAAGTCAGACTGATGTGGCCAACACGCTGCAGAACTAGCTAAAAAAAATAATATTCTGCTGCTGCTGCTGAGAGACCATGACACAATTTCTGGCATCCATTTTACTGTCCAGAATCCAAACTACAGTAGCAATAACACTTTACCAGACTCCCTTGCAGGACATATTTAGGAAACGAATAATATTTGTTAAACACTGCTGATACACTTGTAAATTGAATAGTACAAGTCACAGCACCCAGGAAAGCTTATTCCAGCACACATTACCTTCCTTTTTGCAAGGGAAAAATAAAAAGCAACAGGATGAAAAGGAAAGAAATAAACTGCACTGAGCATTCATGGGCCACAAGAGACAACTTTACTGCTGTGATTTCCACAGATCTGACTGAAGAAACTGACTTTCAGCATGAAGATAAGACTCTGAGGTGCTTTTCAAACTTTGAGACTGGACGGCTCATTTTGTGCCTGCTGTCCTTCAAACAATCTTGCCCATCAACTAGTTTTTCATTGTTGAAACAACTTCCTTGGTAGTAGTTTCACACTGGAAAATGTCAGCATCAAGCACAGAGAAACTACTCTCTCTGTTGATATACTAGAGTTACGAGTTAATCAGCTTAGTACCCATTCATCTTTCCAAATACATTGAATTTAGGTTCCTTAACATCCCATCAAAATATATTTTACTCTTTAATGTATTCAATAACTCTGCCTGCACTGCATAGTTAAAACCACCAAATGATGCTTTTTCTCCATCCTCCACAGAGAAACTGAGTCTAATACTGCAATCAGGCCTCTGAAATCGGAGGAGAGGAGGATTTCATCCAGTTCTGGTTTAATCTAATCTAGTTAGAGATACCTGGCACACATTATCATTTCCTCCAAGCTACACAATCCACCAAAGCCTAATACTCCACCAGCATATCAAATATTATCTACTACAGACAAAAGAAAAAAAGAAGTCCACTCATTTTAAAAGAAGTTTTACATATGTACTTATCAAAAGTTACCTAGGAGAAGTGTTCTAAAATCTACCGCTGATGTTTCAACCACTGTTGCAACAATTCAACTGGAGGAGGAATAACCAAGAGACTATTTAAACAACTAGGATGTCCTTGTCATTCTGAAATTGCATAAACAGCATCAGGCACATTTATGTCAGAGTCTGAACAAAGATCTTAATCTAAAAAATTGATCTATTCATGTATCATGTGTATTTTCATGGCACACCATTACACCTCACAGTCCTTCCTATCTATTACTGCCTTGTAGCTTTTCAATGAAAGAAAACCTCAACAAAAATAAACTTTGAGTCTTTTAGTTTGAACTCTACCTGATACAAAAAGATATAATTTCATGCTGTTCCTTATTTATTAAAAAATAATTTTATTTAAGGTTATTTTAGTTTACCACATTTTAATGATCTATAGACCACAAGGAATCCTATTCTTTTCCTTTTAGCAACATTAAGACACATCGCTCTGTAAAGTCAACATTTGCAACTACAGATTCAAACCACATACTGCTCTTCAAGCCACCTCACAATTACAGAGCCTAAGTAAAATTTTAGAATAGTTTGTAGCTTAAAAAGTAGTTATAAACCATGTGTTTCGAATTAGCTGGTGAGTGTCAGCAGTGACAGTTACCATACCTTATAATAAGCTCTCCTTTGATTTTCAGGTCTACATAAAAGAAGATGACATTCTCCTACCACAACAAACACAGAAATATTTACTGGAGTTCTCTTTTAGCTCAGACTTAAGTATAGAAGCAATTTGAAATCGAAACACCACCCACACCTAGCTCAGTAAGGCTCTGCTTTTTTATAGCACGGCTGTTTCAGCCACAAGCTCCAGATGGCCAGATCTGTCACAAAGTCCTAACTCAAAATTTCTAACAAAGGGAAAGAGCATGGGCCTCTCCAAGGGGGATTTCCAAAGGGCTCTGGCAATTTTCAATATCTCAATAGCATCGCTATGCTAAAACATAACCCTGGGGTCAGGAAGAGACAGGAGCAAGGTTCCCATGCACTCACCTCGAAACAAGCACCAAGTGCTAGGGCTGCATTTGAACACTTCAGAACACACCCAACATTTACCCCAGGGGTATAAAACTCCTGCTCTTATTGTCAGAAATTTAGCTCAGGGGAGCAGCTTTTTTACCATCTTTTTCCTTTAAGCCAAAATCACGAGAATCAGTATTTGCCAGCCATTGGTACTTCTTTCCGCTATAATTTTCATTCTTCCTTTCATTTTCCTTAGCATTCTCAATTAGCAGTAATTAGTTAACACTATTTTCAATTCCACCCAATTGCTCTTATCATGCACTAACAGAGTCAATTCACCTCATCCCATCTTCACCAGCTGTTGCTTTGATTTAGAGATTCTTGGTCCCAATTTTAGAACATCTATTGCTTAATCTTGGCTGGCAACTGACAACTCATTTGCAACTTCCAAAGGAAATTAGGAAAACCTCTCCTCTTGACCATTCCAATGAAGCAGAGCCCTAGTACCAAGACTCAACTGCTCAGGTACCAGGGTTTATTTCTGCCCAACTGTGTCTAAACTCACTGGCAGGATACTAAAAGTCAGTGATTATCAAGGACTATATATCATGCTAAAGTAAAAAGAATCACAGTAAAATGGAAATTGTACATACACTTTTAATATAAATTGTACATAAAATATAATTTAATTATTTCAAGTTTAATTAAAAGCATAATTTAATTTCCTTCCTTCTCTTTCTGAATGCACAAAAGTGCTCAGTAACAGGATAACAGCAAACTAATTATTCCTTCTCTCACAATATGCAGTGGGAAAACATCAGAGTCACTGTTTGTTAGCATACAAAAAATTCCTAACAACCTGAGCTGGGAAGAGTAGAAGGAAATTTTATAAGGTACTTTGAGGCTTTATATTGCATATCATCACTATTTGCCATATATGTTCCCCCACCCATTGAAGCTCAGTGGAAAATTCACCATTCAGGAAAAACAACTGTAAGAGATTACTTATAGTATTAGCTTATAGTGCAGAATCATTTAATCTAATTGCCTAAGGATAAAAAGTGTACTCCCATTTTCCATAATTACAAACTGTCTCATGTTCAGCACTTTGACACACTTGAAAAGAAAAGGTTGATTAGGCTGCCACTGGAGTGAATAAAGTAACAGCTGAATTGATGGAGCATCAGCGAGGATAGACCTTCACAGGCAAGCAGCTGCTCTTTAAATAATGCCAATCAGGAAAAAAAAATAAAACAAAATTAAACACCAGGATAAAGAGGTGTGCTAAGACAGATGGAAAGCCTTTTCTCCTATTCATATTCTCCATTTTTATTTTGCTGGTGAGCACAGAAACCTGTTTTATCAACAATACTATGTGGCTAATATGCACAGCAGAAGGGTATCTCCTGCATAGGCCTTCCTGCTTTGTTATTCACATTAGCAACTGTGATGTTATTAGATACAGAATAAAGCCCAGAGCTGTATAAATCAGCCCATTTGATTTGTAAGAAGCAGCCGTAATTTATGGAAGCAAAGGGATAGAGAAAAAGGGAAATGGGAAAGGATAAAGCACTCTGATTTTCAAGAGTAAAACACTTCAGTACACAGACTAATATTAAGCCAGAGATTTATTTTCTGTTCCAATAGCCTGGGAATATAATACACCCTCTGATGCTCATATATACACTGCAGGTTTAGCACAAGACTTATTTCAGGCCAATACTCTGAGGTCTGGACAAAAAGAAAAAAAAAAACTGGTTTTGCTGAAAATTTTGTCTTTCTCAGATTTTAGACATGTTCAATGGACTTCAACTCAAAAACCTCCCTACAGAAAGGTTCAGCCAATGCTTCTTGCCTAAATACTGTGCCTGCACAACCTTGCAGCTCACCACAGCCTGATCCTATTCCCTCTCACAGGATGGTATACATTTCCATTCCCAAGGAGGTTTAATCAGTTTCAATCACTTCCTTTTACTGTAAGTCAAAAAAAAATATTTTTTTTAAACTGACAGTGATCTTTCCCTAGCACTGTACACAAGAGCTACAAATGCAGCCACTGATTTTGTGTCTATTTCAACAACATGTAAGGAACTGTTAGAGCTGCACATTAGTATGATGAAAAACAAGAAGTGCCTTTCACCAGGAGCCTATGACACAGCTGTTGTCTTATTTTCCTTCAACTGGTACAAAATAGGATCTCTGTAGCTGAGCATGACCATAACACTTTCCAATCCAGACTACAATCCCTTTGAGTTTCAGCAAACCTGGTAAGCGCAACCACATCCCATTCAACAGCACAGTCCTGTCAGGTGGCAGGGACATAAATCCCAGCTGACTATCAGGAGAATGTCTTGGGCATGGGCTCAAGGTTGGGTTCCCCAAAGTAATGCAAGATGGTGGGAGAGGGGAGCAGTGGGCAGAGCCTTGGTGCTGCAGATAACCCAGATAACCAAGCCAAATGAGCCTCCTGTCCTGGTGACACACTAACCATGGAACATCAGGCTGAATTTGGTACTCCAGGGCACACCAAACCAAACTAACATGGACCAGTGCCAGCTGTGCACAGCACAAACACCTGCAGCTGCACACAAACAACAGGTATAACTGTGACCTAGTTTGCCTAAGAAGGGAATTAAAAAACTCCTATTTGGCGCAGGTCCCCGTGGCATAAAGGAGAGCACTCTAGACTCTGAATCCCAAGGTCGCAAGTTCCAGTCTCAGTGGGGACCGTCCCCTGGCAGTTCGATGCCTCCCTGCCATCCGATCCTGTCAGATCTCGGATGCTCAGCAGGGTCAGCTCCGGTTAGTACCAGGTGCTGTGACAGTCCCGAGGACTTCACTGTCACTGTCCAAGCTCACTCGGCCGTGGCAAGTGGACCTTTGGACTTAAATGGTGGGGCCAGTTCTGCACACGCTGTGCCTCACCTAAAAAAAAATCCAATGCGCAGGCTCAAAGGGCTCACCCATGAGGGTAGAGCCCTTCCCAAATCTTCATTCGTGAAGTCTGGCCATACAATACAATTTGGAGCAGGTTCTTGTCAGTTAAAGTGAAAATAGACATAACGCTGGGAAGCAAATACCTCCTTGCTTTTCAGAATAGCAGCTTGACTTGGATTCCCCCTTGACTGGTCCCATTTTCCTTGAAACTGCATCACCCAGCTAGACGGCACATAACCATCACCTCCTCATCCATAGTAACACTCAGTCTGGGGGTCTAGCATGAACCAGTAACTCCCAGCTCCAAGCATTTACCAGATAGTTTGCAACCAGAACTCTCTCTCATCCCAAATATGGGGCTGCATTACCCAAGGCAGCCAAGCAGCTCCTACATGGTCACACAGGACACAGATGGGCCTCTCCCAGACCAACACCAAATCAGCCTGCTGTAATGTGCACTGCAATGATTTCAAGCTTCCTAGGGGAAAAGGCATTTCTGTTTACAAAACCAATAATTTTAATGTCCCCTTGAAGGGAAGTACAGGAAGCATTCTCTATTGTTTTATCAAAAAATCTACTTAATTAGATGTTTATTTGCTAAGATAAATCAGCAGTTGCAAGCTTAATTTAATGACTGCCTAAACCAGCCAGCTCCTTACACTGAGTGTTTTTATAGCAAAACTCTATGCTGAAGCTTTCTGGTAGCCTTATTCTGCATCAGAAGCTCCAGGTTTTTCCCTGAAGTGCCAACCCAATTTCACTACATGAGCCTGTGGCCACCACCAGGGAAAGCAGTTTCGTGGCACAGCAGAAGTGCTGATGGCAAGTTATCCATGTTTCTCCATGGACCTTCTGAAGCTTTGCAGTCCCTGAGGCTGAACTTGTAAAAATTAGGATTTATTCCACTTCCCCAGTTCAAGTGGAGTAGCAAGGTCAAAGAGCTGAACAGTAAGGGAAGAGAGGTGCAAACTGATTTGTCATGCTTGGCTTCCGTCAGAGTCTTAACTAGAGGGCACAAAATTATTTAAAATCCCTGTTTACTATTTCATCTATGCAGTAGTAGCTTTGAATTGTATCTGAGCTCTTGCAGATATGTGGAAATGAAGGGCTGGTAGGAGAGGGAGGAAAAGGAGGAGCAGGGGAAAACAGCCATTCCCTTTCTGCGCTGAAATATTCAGACTCTCAATATTTTTATAGAAAATTGAATTAGTTTCTGTAGCTAATATAGCATGTGTCAGAAACACAGAGAAGTTCACTGGTCAAACACACGTGTTAAGTTAATGTCAGCTTTGACCAAATTTTACATTAAAAAATCTTTTTCCACAGAACAAGAAATTCTTTGAGTGTGCTGCTGCAGCATGAGAATAGCATGCTATAAGAAGAGTCCCCCAATTAAACTATAATTCATCTTGCATTAGGTGGCTACAAATAGTATGTTTTCCATCTCAATAGAACACTGCAAAACAATTATTCCCCTTTTTTAAAACACAGATTGTGGTTAAACACAGGTCCTTACAATTATACATAGCTATTTCAGAAAAAAAACAGGCCCAGGGTACAGGTTAAGTGAGATACTTAGAAGACAAGACTCTTTAACCCTATTAGAGGAACAACAATCAGTATAACTTGGCTCTTCCTGTACAGATGGGAATATACTGTTAGTCACTTTTTTCATTTGTTATTTAAATAGATTGCTATTTTGGGGCCTATAGTTTATGTTTGTCACAGTCAGTGGCAGAGCACTGCTTTGCTCCATTTAAAAATGGCAGAGACTCCTTGATCTTGGCAAATGAAACCACAATAGGGCTGCACTGGTTGTGGGGTTTTCCTGGGGCAGAGAACAGAAGATTGCTGCTCTTTTGATTTCACATGGAAAAACGTTTAGCACATACTCTTCCATGTCTCTGCCTCAGAAAACATATTCCTGCCTAGCAAATAGAAAATCCTGCTTTTTTTTTTTTTACGGCCCTAAGAAGTATCACCCTGAAGTCAGAAGGAAGGAATAAGTAATTTCCTTCTGATGCAGTGACAGCAGAGATACAGCAAGTCAAGTTTTGGCTTCCACAATAAGTGTTTATTGCTACCACATGCTCATGCAGGGACTTCTCTCACTGCAAATAATTTTATTATAGAAGTACTGGTGCTTTCCAAATAAGCTTGTTCTACTTTGCTAACTGGAAAGTGAAAAATAAATTTATTCCTTTATTCTAAAATAAAGGAATATATTCCAGTATTCAGGGGGAGAAAAACAGTGAAGTAGGGTGTGTAGTTTCACATACTCCACAGAAAGGGACATGCTTTCAAAGGTCTCACCTCACAGGACAACAGCACTACCCAGCACAACTCAGCTCCAGTATGCAGCACACACCCAAGAGCTGTAACATCTCACATAAAAAGATACATCTTAGAGTGACTTCATAGCTCTGTCTGGTGAGACAGGTAGAGATGTCAGCAATGCATTAGTGCAATATATTGCAGTGGAAGCCACAGTTTGCCAGCAGAAAAACATCCCAAGCATTTCACCACGTTCATATCATGGTACTGGACAAATAGAATGATAAGATCTCTTGGTTTGAAGGATCATTTAGTTCCAACCCCTCTGCCATGCACAGAGAAAGCTTCCACTAGAACAGGTTGCTCCACACCCCATCCAACCTGGCCTTGAATGCTTCCAGTGATTGGGCATCCACAGCTTCTCTGGGCAACCTGTTCCAGCGGCTCACCACCTTCACAGAAGATAATTTTTTCCTAATATCTAATCTAAAGCTACTGTCTTTCAGTTTGAAGCCATTCCCTCTTCCTTCCTTGTCCTGTCTCTACATGTTCATGAAAACATTCTCTCCCCATGTTTATTATCAGCTCCCTTCAGGTATTGGAAGGCTGTAAATAGGTCACCTCAAGGTCTTCTCTTCTCCCAGCTGAACAATCCCAATTCTCCTAGCCTTTCCTCACAGGTGCTCCATCCCTCTAATCATGTGGACTCGTTCCAACAGGTCAATGTCCTTTATGTGCTGAGGACCCCAGAGCTGGATGCGGCACTGCAGGTGCAGCTCATCAGAGCAGAGTAGAGGGCAATAGGTGTATTCTCACATCCTCATGGCTATTTGTAAGCTAAAGTTGCTAATCATCAGATTTGAAATCCACGCTCTGTAACAAAAGCTCAAATGCAGCGGTGTACAAGTTCATCAGAGACAATAGTGACAGAACTGCAAATAAAAGTAGTTCAGTTATCTGGAAAACATCTGAAAAGCAATGTCAACACTATGTAATTACATAGTTATGCTTCTACTCTACTCAGAAGGAGTTACTGAACCTTTTTTAATTTTGCAAGTAACTCATAAGTTCTCTTAACAAACCAAGTAGTTTGTTAAGAAGCTAAGAAGTCTTACACAACTTAATTTCTGCCTCCCAGCATTCTTTTCAAAATAAAATACCTGTCATGAACCCCGAGGCAAAGTAGGCACTAAAGCTTATCTGAGCTTCTGAGAGCTTGTTAGCTCAGGTACAACACTGAGCTAGTATGTGTATTCAGTGTATTAAATGCCATTTGCCCAAGTTTGTGAATGAGACTTGTGAATATATGTCCAAAATTATCTTTCTATGAATGGTCAAAGCAGGAAATTAAAAGCCTGCTTCAGACTGCTCAAACATGAGGCTTCTTCAGTTCAGCCTATGTGGACAATTTCCAGGGACAATGTATTGCACTACATCCTTGTTTGGAATGCTGTTGTTCAAAGAGTCTTTCAACTGCTCATGCTTTTTTACCATCCTGTGGATGCATCCTCACTAACAATCATCTTGGAGTAATTATGATCAGCTGCAGTTTGAACTCCACAAGGTTAAGCAACTAAAAATCATTTCTGTACAAGAAAAATGCAGATATGAAGTAATTTACTGAAATGACCACAATTAAACTGTCCTTGTAGTTCAGATCTTTGTTTGTAAACCCCAATCCCAGCTCTCTTATCTGCTGAAAACATAAGTAAAAGATTATTCAGTGTGCTAGACAGTAAATATTAAGACTGTGTATTTCCTGATTCCTAACATGAAAAAGTTTATCTTTAATAACCCAAACTACATTAACTATGACGTACCCAGAGTTGAAAAAAGCAGCCTTTTGCACAATGTTGCCAATAAAACAAGAATAAATGGAAAACAATCTGATACAAAGGTGGTACAATATCTGAAATGTTACTAAAGTTTCTTAAGGGCTTTAAACATTAGCCTTGTTTATACTGTATCTAAAATCACAACGAAGTCTCCTTGCAGAGCAGATGGGCATTTCCTGGTGTGCTCTTTGAATTGGTTTTGGTTTCTTTTTTTTTTTTTTAAAAAAAAGGAAAAAAGACAACCATTAAACACAATAAGACACTTCCAATGAAAGGACAACAGCTGTTCTTAATTGCAATTTGAAGGCCCAGATCTTAAGAGAGTTCCATGCTGCCAGTGCAGGAAAGGCATAATGAAAATTCTGATCCTTACAATGCATTAAATGGGATTTGTCTCATTTTTGACAGGGTCTCTACCTGCCTTCACTTTTCAGATGCATTAAGAAGTGAAACACAGAAGTGTCTCCTTTGTAAGTGCAACTCATCTTTTTCAGAGTGCAAAAAGCCCCGAAATCTAATGAAAAGAAAAATGAAGCTATTGGAACATTCTATGTTATGCGACAATGTGAATTCACTTTTAAAAAAAAGTCTCAGCATTTTATGTCCTAAAAATATCAGTGGCATAATATGAATGCTAGATAGAAAAATCCAGTTCCAAGAAAATGAGAGAACTGGGATCTGGCAAAAAAGTTATCATAAGTTTAGACTACTGAAGTACTTACACACATCTCCAACATATATTAAGGCACTTTTTTTCCCCTTTTTTTCTTAATTATCTTTGGTCTAATAATCTAGCCAAACCCCAAACTGTTTTTATGCTTACAAATAAACACAGACTATAACAAATACACTCATAGGCAAAAAAAAAGAAGACAGAGATCATCATATATAACTAAAAACATTTGACTCTCGATCCCCAACATGACTGAAGTCAAATGTGAAGTATGCTGTGTACAGAGGTATGAGTAAATATTTGAAAACAGTTCTGAAAATGAAGTTATTTTGCTGAGGCTCTAAGCCAGCAGTTAATTCATGAAGGATGCTCCAAGAGTATTTTTCCTTATACACCATGACAAAAATTACAGAGTTACAGAAGCATCTGGAAAAGATCTCAAGTTAAGTGTTTCCCTTACAAACTCACTACATTTTAAAGGTACCCAAGTTCTTACATTTTTGCAAGCTCCCTCAAGAAGCCCACTGGTCACATGAGTGTTGGGTAGGACCACACACAGCTCTCCAAATGAGAAACTGATGGACAAGCAGGCTCTACTGGAGCCAGGTGGGTCCTGCCTAGAGAGGAGGGCTATCCGGCAGCAGGACCTCAGGAGCTGCGGCCATGGACAGTCCAATGGCTTGTGAGCCAGTGAATCTGGTGCTTTTGAATAATTTTGTCATGGCAGAATATGCTGCTGTAGCTTCTAAAGGACTGAGAGCTGCCAGAGGCTGAGATCAGAGGCAGTCAGTACTTTCCACCTCCTGGGGTATTTTGGGAGACAGTTTTGTCTTGATGCTTTTTATATCTCCTGTAGTCTCTATATATATTCCTTCCTAGCCTAGGAAGTGTTTAAATGCCACAAGAGCACAGAAATCCACCCTGACTCCACACAGCCTGTGTGCAAGCAGCTCTGACAGCTCCACCCCACCTGTGTGACAGCTCTGCAGCTGCACATGGCATTGTACATCCTCATCTTGGACATCCCATGCCCCAGACACTCACAGAAGAATGACAGCACCAGTGCCATACAAAAAGGATTTAAAGGTCCTTTTCATTTCTTAATTTAGACAGTGCTACTTAGAGGACCAGTGGAAAGGCCCATCCCACAAAACTTTGGAATCCAGTCTAAATGTCACTCCAGACCATTCTAAAAATTAAAATAAAGCACAACATTCATCTATAGGTTGCTTTTTCAGGCTGTTTATACTTCTTGGATGTTGGGAACATTTTTAGAGCCACACATCCTGCTACAAATCAGTTCCTGTATTACTCTGCATTATTATAAATTTTCATGCAATCTAATACCAGCAGCAAACAATCAACTACTGTTCTTGTCAATAAGACTATATTCACCTCTGGAGCACTGGGGAAAGATGGCTGCATTATGTGCTATCCAAACCTACTAAAATAGTGCTGCTCAAACTTCAGGAAAAAACTAAATTTGTTGTTGTATGCGACAGAAACCTTGCTTTACACCCTAAGCGTTCAAGATGGCAAATCATTTCCAGAATGCTCTTCAGGGAATCAGATGCTCATTTCAATATGGCCACATAATAACTGCCCTCCTCGAAACTCTCGTTTTCTCAAAAGGATTTCTGAGGTCTCCTACCAAGTGTAAAACGTAGGAAACTGTGCATCCCATGGGTGGTGTGAGAGCAGACTGCAACAGAAGAGGCACTTCTCAGCACAAAGTCCTCCTGACTCTTGAAGCACGTGTGATGATGCTTCAACCCCTTTTCATTTGTACGCTTCAGGGACTGACATTCATGGATACACCATATCCAGAGCTGCCTCACTATAGAGGTTAAGAATGCTTAATAAGCCTGACCCCTGCCAAAATAAGACTTCAATGACCTCTGTAGGGGTTTTTTCCCACCCTGCTCTTCTTTTGACTCATTCCTAGCATGGGTTTAACAATCAGGTACTGACAGTCCTCCCTAATTGCTATTTATGATTTCTGTCAGTCATAGATGTTCCTTCCCTGCCCAGTGGTTAATTTTGCCAACTAACCTCTTGTTACCTCTGAAGTGATCATCTCCCCTCAACTATGAATCTCTTCTGAATGCAGCACTCTGCAGAGCCACATGAGCAAATCCGAAGACTGAGTCTCTGGAGAAGTCAGGAATTATTAGGAATAAGAACAAAATGTACCTAAAAAGTGGATACTGCAAAGTGAACAATACCATGGAGGGGGGTGGGTAAAAGAAAAAAAAAAAGCAAATGAAGATTAGGAAAGTACAACTGAAACGGAAATGTTAAAATAAACATAGTGGAGCAATGAAGGACACTTTAACTGTGTCACAAGATCTCACCCCACCACCTCCTTCCTCAACAAATAAGACAGCTACTATGTATCTTACAACTCTGCTACCTATGGAGAAAAGAAGAGTTAAAATCTATCCTTCATAGCAGGGGCTTTATGATACACTTCAGACAAAAATACTTGCCCTGGAACACCAGCAAAAAGAAAAACAAAAACAAGCCACAAGCAAAAATATAACTTCTATATTCATCACTTACATTGGCCGAAAACTTGAAAAGGAAACAGCAAAGAGTATGTATTATCAGAGTAATTGCAGACATCCACATAATGATTCGTGCCAGTAATTATCTATATGATGACCCTTGCAATGAGGACCATGAATAAGTTCCTCATTCTTGCATTTTAACAGATATCAGGTTGATATATTTGTGCTTTATTCTATAAAAAGGCAGGCTGGTTTTCTGGAGTTGCCTGCAAAAGTTTAAGTCTCTCTAAATTTGAAAGCTTTACGAGCAAACTATTTTCTCTTCAGAAATGTCTGATTTCAAAGAACTAATAACAAGTAAATAAAACATGCAGCAAAACTGCCTAAGTGGAATTCAACAGACATCTGATAAAAGCCTTCTCCAGATTTTTACTGCTGTCGTATTTGCTCACCATAAAAACTTCAGTGCATAGGTAAAAAAATGCACATTGGTTGAACTCTTATTTGCTTGTAGCTTGCCATTAGCAATACAGCTGCCACTTTTATTTTGTTCCTCAACTTAAGCTAATCTGTGATTCTTCTAGAGCAAGCATGGAAGGCATCTTCACATGTAAAGGGGAGCAAAAAGCCTCGTGCCACCCAACCTCCCAGGGACAGAGAGCTGCCAGTAGCCAGGAGCTGATGTTAAGATAGCAAATGCATGGAAGCACCTACTCTGCAACCCCTTAAAGCAAATCTGTTACTGGTAGGAAAGTGATATAGCATGATGACCATAAATATGTTGTATGATACTCTATTTGATTTCCCACTGCATTCACTTCAAAGCTGCCTCTGTCACTGGTAAAATCAATGTAAAATAGCAGGACAGACAGCGTGGCTTGATCTCATGACCAGCCTAGGTAAGCAAAGCAGCAATTACATCAACTGAAGGAGTAATTACATCAACTGAGAGAGCAGAACAGAAGTGTAAGGACTGCACAAATCAAGCAGCAAACTGTTTGAACACTGAAATGTCATACTCTGCCCTGTCAAGTCAGAGACAAGTTTGATCCTGCCTTGCAGATAAAGACAAAACCAGCAAGATTAAGAAAACATTAAAAAAGCCCAACAACACAACAATTAAAAAGCTTGGTAAACTTCCTATTACAACTATGCAAATAGCCACAGACTCTGAAAACAAGCATTCCAGGAGACCTAGAAAAGGAACATTTGATTACACGGTGTCACAACAACAGGAGTGCAGTAGTGCATTTAGAAAGGAACAAACTACTAAAATAAAATCTGTTTGATCAAATTTTATCAGGTATAACTCTATCCAAAATCATCTGACCAGAAACTTTCTCCCAGAAATTCAGTTTGGCTGCTCATTCAGTGTGGCTGTGGCCTTACTCTAGTTTCCAAAGAGCATTTAAAAAAAAAACAACAATAAAAAAACCAAAAAACCCAACCCCAAACTAACAAATAAAAATAAATAAAAAAACCCAACAAAACAAAACAAAAAACATCACCAAAAAACATAACCCTGTCCAAACACTGCAATTAAGTATTAACTGGCGTCACTGAAAGAGTCAGTCACTCTCACAGACGTTCTTGAGGAAACACAGAGCAGATGATTAGGTGTTCCCTCTCTCCCTCCTCTTTCAGATTAGGGCTAAGAAAACATATGAACAGATTTTTCATTCCCACAAGTATGTTTCCTTCAATGACCATATATGGGAGAAAATCCCCAGGTACGGATTTCCTTCATGGCATTATATACTTCTCTCTTTCCTTCTGTTTTCATTCGGTCACCATGTCTGCCATTTAACTGGGACAGCTGGCATTCTCAAGCACACCCTCTCTATATCAACCCATCACACTGGAACACACATATGTACCTCAAGCATAGATGGAAGGTCATACAAAGTTACTGAAAAATAGGCAAAACACAATTTATGTTCCTTGTTACACAGGAGCTCCCACACAGAACCAGAGCTGCAGGAATGTCCCATGGCAGACTGCTCTAGAGACACTGACACTTAACGCTTGGGACTCCCAGACCTGAAGGTTCTCTCCAAAATGGCTGACACTGGAGATTATGAGTTCTCATGCCAACAGGTGACAGCAGGTTTATTTCTCACAGAACAGTTTTGGTGCCATACTGACCTGGTTTCTACAGGAATCTCAAACCAAATCACTGCTAAAAATCTTTTTCAATTAATTGTCCACTTTTTCCTAGCTAGCGCTAGTAACAAAATCATTATTCGCACAAAAGAGACATTGAAATAAACACGCCACTTATAATTTTATTTCTAGATGCACTTTCTAAGCTGTATGCATTAGTTCCCTTATAAACAATTGAGTTTTGCTTTGCTCAGGATTACACAACAGGAACCAAAAGTCTTTTCCTGAAGCACATTTGCACGGTGCAGTGGGTTTATCCATAATCAACACTTCTGAAAAGGCCATGGCTCAATAGAGATTTTCACATCAAAGAAAAGTAGGTATGTACATTTCCATAAATCAGTATGGGGTTTTATACCCCCACAGCAGAACAACTGCCACTAATTGCAATTTGTCTCACAGCATCTCTTCATTAAAGTTCCTGAGCAGCTAAAAAAAACACCTTGAAGATTACAAGGTCTCTGTGGAAGTGCAGCAACCTCCCCAGATAGGCCTGAACCCTGCTTTTAGCAGTGGCCTGCAGATGCCAGAGCTGTCCACCCTAGAATTAGCTGCAAGTTCCAAGGATGGGGTGATGCCAGCTCTGTCCCAAACCCAATTCCTAGTCTGTACTGACCAGCATGGTAGGCAAGCACCCCACTGGTGAACAGTGCAGGCTTGGCTCCAGCAGGACTCTATGGCCACTCTATGCTCACCCCATGATCTGTTAACCAGCATTCAAGGACCAGCTCCACGTTCACAGAGCGAATAACTGGACTGGCATGAATCCTTAAGTACAGCACAAAGCACTGCATATTAAAGGGGATGAAAAGTTGTTTAGACTTGTCAGAGATGGCATAAGGCAGCCTACATAGCACTTATTTTATACACCTACAATACTTTCCAAATATTTTTTAAAAGTGGTGAGAAGTTTACCAATTTTAGCAGAGACTAAAGTTAGTCTTGATTCTGCAATTCCCATAAGCATCTACAGGCAGAAGGGAAGCAAGGTCATCATAAAGTAGGAACATTTTATATATCTACAGTTTGAAAATACTCTATCTGTAGAAGAAACCATAACAAAGATTATTTCCTAACCCTGTATTTTTAAAGATATTTTGTCTACTTAGCAGGTGTCAGAAGGCAAAACTTTCATACAGAAGAAATGCCAAATAAAAAAGAATTGTGGAGAGATCATATATGTCCAAGACAAATTAGGCTTACGCTTCTCTTGACTTGGGACTTTATCCAAACTTGCTAGGAAAATCTACTACTATCATGTTGTTTAGACCTTCTGACATAAGTTAAAAGTCAACATTTTCTCACTTCAATCTCCTGCTCTTCAAGTGGATTTCAAGTGTTTGGACTCCAGTTCTTGCTGTGAGACAGCAGCTTGACCATACCATTATCATCAATAATGATGAATGATGTTTATGAAACATTTTTCTACCAAGATTCTTATAACACACACAAGAATGATTGTTGACCATCTCTGTGCTAAAACACCATCTCTCAAGAGAGATGGAAAAATGTGGAGATCAATACATTGCTATGTACTTGATCAAAATGCAACCAAGTACATAGTACTGACTTTCAGAATGTCAGACAAACTTTAACGCCCAGATTTTACTTTTAAAATACTCCATCACTTGACAGCAAATTTTATGCAGCTGACAAAATTAGCAGAGCAGAAAGTTCTTTTAGCAAGGAACTGTGTCAATTTAGCAAGCAATTGTGCTTGCTAAACAAAACTGTGAAGAAAGAAAAAACCTGAACCCAGTCGGAGTTCAGATCCGAGAAGTCCAAGAACTACCAGAAGCTTATTCGATCTCATTAATGGGCTGTTTGCATTTCAGCCAATGCATGTGGAAAAGTTACAAATAAAGTGTTAAGGCAAAAAATTAATCCGAACAAAATAACTTCCAGAACTATTTCCACACATAATTTCCTTTTAATCTATAAGCTAACACTGAAGGAATATGCATAAACTTATGGCCATGTTTAGACACTTATCTGATTGCTCCAGTCAGTCTCCTGAATTTGTAGCTGCAAAGTCAGGTGCAACCTCACAACAAGCTGGGAACGCTTCTCTATCCTAGTGTCAGGCAGAGGGGACAAACAGCTGGCTTTCACCTCACCACTACAATGTCTGACAAGGTAAAATAATCACTGCAACATACAGACCTTGAAGCTCAGGTACCTCATTTTCATCCATACCACCCACACCTGCAATCAGCATCTTGTCCTGTTATGCACAGGGCTTAAACATGTTCCTTTACTCTCGCAATAGCTCTGACCAGTAATTCTGCTATACATTTTACCCTTAAAATTTGCATTATATATTTATGTTGCTCCAGTTGCCCTCTTGGAAGGAGCTCATTTCCATCTAGCACAGAGAAGAGAAGACCAAGCTTTTATTTTCCTACAGTTACCATTCGGACACGTCCAATGTGTACAAACCCTGCATTCATTGTGAGGGTTTTTTCTTTTTTTTTTCTTTGCATTGCACAAAGATAAATGAAGAGTTTCAGATATCAAAAGTAACACTGCATGACTTAAACATATTTAACACCTAGAGGCTTCCACAAGGCAGTCTGGACTTTGAAAGAAACAGATTTTCTTGAAAACACACTGCTTACTTTACAATGCAGTAATAATGGCTACTGCTTACAATAGGGGAAAATAATCTGAAACACGCACACCAGAACCTAAATGCGTGAAATAGAAAGAGTAACTCATTTTGACTTCACTTTAAAATATAAATGAGTTAACAAAAATTCATTTTGTGGGAGTGGTGGTGTGATTTTCACTTTGCTCACTTTAATCAACAGATCCTTTGAGGAGAGAGACAGCTGGTACCATCTGTTCCAGGACAGAATGAAAACTAAAACTTCTTTGCTGTACTTACATGTGAGGACTGAGTTCATAAAAGTTTCGGTTTCTGTATTCTTCCACTTTCTCTGGAGTATAAATGGGTAGAGATCTGTAGGGGTTTATTGATATCACCACGCTGCCAATGTATGTCTGCCAAAGGAAAAAAAGTTAATGTGAATTTTTCTTTTTAACATACTTTTGCTGCTTACATATTGTTTGCCCATGTAATACTTCTGAAAAAAAGAACCACCTAAAAAAACATGAACAAACAAAAAAGGACCTAATTGTAGCAATAAATAAATAGGTAGATACACCTGAAATGCCTTTTAGATCTCTCTCATAAATCACTGCTGGGTACCAAGAAGTTATTTCTACATAACCGAAAGCCTCTTATGAACATTTTTTAACAGAAAGCCAAGTCATACTATATTTCTGTGACTAATTCAGATGGGGGAGGGAAAGGAAAAAGGACACAGATGTTCAAGAAGAACTGACTCCATCTGCATGGCAAATGTCGCACAAGTCTTGCTGCAGCCTGTGGGCGCTCACGCAAAACCACGTAAGGCAGTGCTGGAGCGAGACTGTGCTCCCTTACCCAAGGAGGAACTTTATGACACCTCATCAAAGCCCTGAGCACAGAACAGCTTCACAGAGAAGAAACTTGAAGGTTAATAGCCTCTGACAGGTTTCCATCAAAGGAGAGATTTACTGTCAGAGCACAAGTCAAAGTCCTACCGTTATTCTTCAGCAGATGAGAAGCATAAATTTTATGTCCAGCTCTAAACATGCTCACCACCACCCTTGGAAAGCAGAGGGAGCTTTCTGTTTTACTGTGTTAGATCCCATTCACTGCTGACCTGAATGAAGACCAGTTCTGTGGACCATGACTACCACGTCTGCACATGACACAATTAACTTATCTTTGCTGAGCCTACTGCCAGATGTCCCACAGCTCTCAATGCCTCCTTCCAGCTGCAAGGGCAGTATCCAAAATGCCAAAACCCCATTCCATCCTGCCTGCAGATACTGACCAAAGATTAACAAAACCTCAAGTGTTTAGTATCTCTTTCCACAACCATGAAATAAATAAATAACACCTGATGAAACATAATTTTCCAATAACCAGGGCTGCCTGGGAGATGTAAAGCTGTAGACAAAAGCCACAGGTTCCCATTACTTGGATCATATTTACGGTAACTAGGGAAGAAAAAACAATAGTTCTTCCAGTGATCTATGATTTTAAATGGATTCTGTGCAATGAATGATACCTCAGCACCTCGTCATCACTATTTGGATTTCCCCCACAACACTTCTTAGAGAAAAGTGCTGTAATTCACACTTTTAAATGGGAGGAGAGGCATGAGAAGCCCAAGTTGCTGACCATCAAGTTCAGTGAAGCACCAAATTACCATCAGAGCTGCAGTCACAAACGAATAATATTAATTGCTGTAACCCTTCCCTATTTAACTTTCAAGTCAAAAGCAATTTCATGCTAAATGCTAACTAAATATTGTCCCAAGCAGAAAGTAGGGAGAGCAATATCTCCTGTTTTCCATAGCACGCATATGCACAGCCAAGCTGTGAGCTCACATGGCATTTTCTGCCCCAAACTCAGTGGAACAAACCAGACTGCAGTGACAAAACAAGTGGCATCAGGTCTCCAGAGACTCTCATAGTTCATCCTTGTAGTGTTTACTACTCAGGATAAATCAGAAGCAGCCAGTGCTGACAATGCACTGTAAAATGCTGCTACAGTGAAACACAGCTCTTCACCCACTGGGCTCAAGACTCACCATTTCTAAACAACGCATACTTTCTCCTCTCCCTTTAACTGGCCAGAAACCTTCTGCAAAACATTTACTGCCATGCATGCAGCCCAGAACAGAGCCAATACCCTAGAACAGGCTGGTTTCACCCCAAAGGCCCATGGTGAGTGCTGAGACGGGCCACGAGCCTGGAGCTGCCATGCACCTTGGCAGCCAGGCTGCAACCCACAGAGGGACAGCTCAACCTGCCTCACACCGCAGCACAGGGGGGTAGCACCCCCAGAAGCATTCAGATACAGACTGTCAACATCAACCCCAAAACAGTTAAGATCTTTGCTTCTTTTGAACACAAACTTCAGCATGTGCTTATATATGTGTCCTTCAAATAAACAAAAAATTGTTCTAGTTTTGTGGTCATCCTCCCCCCACAGCAGAAAGCATTTTCCAACTATGTCTAATCTCTTTGGCTGAACAGGATGAAAGTGCAAAAACTGCCTTTCTACAGTGTTTACTTTGCTCTCTCTCAACACATGAGGCCTTGGCAACTTGCAAGTCTTGGCAAGAATAACAGATACCCAAGAGTGAGAAGCTTTCTAGCTTTCTCAAGTGCATGGATACCCCAGTTGGGACTCTTCCTTGATAAAACATTAACATGTTAACTTGTTTCCTCCTGATTCTTAGGAATTCGTGAATTCAGCCTGTTGTGAAATCTGTGTTGGAAAGTATCAGCAGAAGAGAGATGAAGGCCAAATCTTGAAGATAGCGTTTTGAAACATGAATTCTTCAGAACTCAAAGACTTGCCCCTCTTCTTCTCTCACAATAGCATACAATTTAACTGTTAAGTTCCTTGAAGTACCCTGGGATGTCAAGGTAAAGAAAGATGAGTGAAAGTGAAAACCTTGCATTTTAATTTTAAATATAGGCCTTCAAATCAGACTTATTTAGAACCATCTCTTCATAGGTAAGTATTGTTTAGCCAATGTATTTTGGGAATTCAAGACAGCTCTTTATTGTCACACATGAACAAATACAGACCATTTCCTAAAATACCAATATTGCAAAAGGTCAAATGACTATACAGAAACAAAGACATACTCCTGTCCATTTTAAACATCAAGTCAAAGCATACCAAGAAATCACTGGTTTTGCTGCAAAGCTGCTTGCAAGAACATTTCCTCTTCTAAAAATGCCAATCTCTCAATGCTGATGCCTAATAGCTACTTGCCACTGGTGGTCTGTGAGATTCCACATAACAGGGATAAACAGATCCGGAAAATAGCTTTCCCACATAACATCTGTCTTCCCAGCAGAACTCTATTATAAACAAACAAAATAAATGGCTTGAATCCTTCAGCAAGCAACAAGTACAGAAACATTCCATTACTGAAAGCAGAATGCCCAAGAGTAGTGGGAGATCATACCACGGCACCCCAGGGATGAAGGAGATTCTTCATTTTCCCTGTCTAAGGACAAAAATGAAATCCCAGAGGAGTGGCCTCACAACGATGAGCACAAAAAATATAGTCAGGAGATTTGATTTCTTTCTTAGTCTTAACATGGCCTTGTTATGCAAGTTTGGACAAGATCTGCTCTCTCCTCAAGTTTTGCCAATTAGACTCTTGACAATATTCCCTCCTTCCTTCCAGTTTCTATGTTATTGCAATAACTTAAAGTGGCAAATTCTGCCTCCTTGGTGTGTTTGTTCAGAACCAAAAGCTAAAGGACACCTCACTTGGCATTTATCAGTGCATCTGTCATGTGGCATGGAAACATTGTAATGGGCTAACATGTCATCTGCAGAAAAGAGCATTCAAATTTCTGTGAGGTTAAATGACAACGCATTCTGCATTCCCCACTAAAAAGCACATACAACTCATTCCTGTTCAGTAAAGGGGCTAACACTCCAAGCAGGAGGAAAATTTCAAATCTCAATTCAACTGGAAAAAACCCCAGTGTTAATATTTGTTGCACATCAGTTCTAAGTACTGTAGGAGATGCAATCAATGACCAAGACACTTTGATGATCCATTTTTTTCCCCTAGGACTTGAAGCCAATGTAAGCACTTGGGACAAGATACAAGTGCTACTTCAAGCTTATAGGCACCTTGCAAGGCCTTCTGTGCTTTTCTAACTCAAGAAGACTAGCTTAAGAAGAGGCCTGAAATAGCAAGATGATACAAAGCTCTTACTGCTCACAAGAAACATACAGGCTGCAGCCTCTTCCTACTCAAGGGCTGAGGAAAGATCTTGCTAGAAACTGGACATTTTCAGCTGAGAGGTTGAAAAAACCTTACAGTGAGCCCAGTGTAAGGTTCCCAAACACCTCTGCAGCCAGGATGCACAAACATTGTGGTGAAATCTGATACACAGGGAAGAGGCAGTGCAGGCCAGCCCAAGAAGAGGAGATTTTAGAAGACCACTAGTACAGGTTACAGGAGAATATTTCACACCCTGGGATACAGTATATGAATAAAGCTGTTTTTCCTCCTGTCAAAGTTAGACTTGCAATGCCCCAAGGGCCCAGAAGAGAGAAGATTACATCTGCAGAAGCCAGGGAACACTACTGACACCAGCTGAGGCTGCAGCACAGAAGCTGCACAGCTGGGGCTGTCATAAAAGCCTTCTCTGTACCTTTGAAAGCTTTTCTGGATCTGTGGCAATCTCTGCAGTGTTTAAAACCCATAAGCAACTACGTAGATTTGCTGCAAACCTTATGGAAGTGTACTCTACATCCCTTTAGTCAGCTCTGTTAAGAACAAATATACTGCTTCTTATCTGTGGTAGCCTGTAACAACCCAGAGAAATTGCTGCTGCACACAAGGCAGTCCTGCTGTAATATGCCCATCTGCTAATGTAGCTAATCTGTACTAAATTCCCAGGGGCCAATAAGGCTGCTCTATTTATTTACCATTTTAAACACTGAAGCACAGAATTAGAAAACAAAGAAATTCTAGTAAAATCAGCTTATTTAGTAAAATAAAATACTGATTCTTCCATTTAAGCACACCAATTTTAATACTCTAGATATGCATAATGACATTTCTTTAGTAATGACTATGCTCAAATGTACTGGGTTCCTATGACTTTGAATAGTTTCAGATCATGGCATTAAACGAATTCATGGAAAAGAAAGAAAATAAAGATCATAGAGAAGTGTGATTAGATTTTATTGAAATGAATCCAGAACCAAGGCTGACACAGCACTGTTTGCATGGAGGGGGAGAGCTGTCCTTTGGTTTTGTGGGGTTTCTTAAATGTGACATATGCAAAACTATATTTCTAATATAATATTAATTTTCCTTTGTATTTGCCTGAATTACTGCACTTCTGGATCTTGCCAACTCATAAGCACACGTGCTGCTGCATGTTCAGAACAGCTGAAGTCAAGAAGGTGGCAGAGGAAGCCTGTACTTACACGTTCTAAGTTTTCCGAACAGTCTCAATCTCAAACGGAACCTGGCAAATTTAACACTAATTTTATTCCATAATGAAGTTTCCCATTTTAATAAACAATAGCAACCAAACCAGTATTTTATTAAAATATCTATTATTTGAACAACATGCTGTGTGCTCAAGTTTGTTTTACACTGTGGTTGGCCACAATAAAATAGTTAAATGCACTCTGATTCTGGTCCATTGCGTTTCCTCATGTTGGAAACAGGAAGTTACAAGAGACAATGTTTGAAAAGAGTTAGGAAAAGAGTAACATCAAGACTAAAAGCAAAACCATCTGAGCCCTTCACTATTTTGGGGGCTTTGATTTACCTTATTCCTGTGTATGGCAATGTAGGTGTTTGTATTGTTTGGTGGAGAGGGATGGGCTGGGTACTTGAGAAAGACAAACAAACAAACGAGGTTTTCATCCTGTAGCACTCCAGGATTTGCCTGCACTGTTTCATGACAGCACACACAAAATAAACTCTACCTGTGATCCAAGCCAAGCAGCTGCACTTCTCATTGAGCCAATGCCCAACTAATGCTCCTTGTGCTTCAGTGAGCTGGGAGTATGAGCAGAGCCTCCAGGTATCCTCTGCAAGTGACTTTGCAGGCACAACACAACGCCAGGAACCCAAAGAGCAACAGTCAAATGGAAAGAATAGGAACTAAGAGCTAGTCTGCAGTAAACTAAAAATACAAACTAGACTCTCATATGCAGTCTTTCTCTGTTTACACATATATATACATACACACAAATACATACACATATAAATATTTGTATATATACATGGAAAAACCTCTCCTTCTCCTTGATACTGTTTTTCATCTTAGTTTGAATGTGGTCCCTTATAATTTTATCTCTGTGACTGAAGATATATATCACCATATTTCTGAACAAACACAGCCTATTCTCCATGATGAAAGTTCTTTTGCTCAAGAACACAGAATCACAGACTATTCTGAGTTGGAAGGGACCCACAAGGATCATCAAGTCCAACTGTTAAGTCAATGGCCCACACAGGGGATCGAACCCATGACCTTAACACCTTCCTGGAAATAGCATTTTAGTCCCAGAAATACAGTGGACAAAGTCTGTATGTTGTAATAGGAAAAAAACCGCAATCCTGGTAAGCTACTGCATGGGCTTAATGCAGTCATCAACCACCACAGGCAGCCTTGTAAAACCTGAATGTGAGAGCTCTAAAAAGACTGTAAAAAAACACACTACCTGGAAAAGCAGTGGATGAGTTCCCGAAATTAAGAAGGAAAAAAAAAGAAAATAAAAGAAACTGAAGCAGCAGTATCCATAGTTCAAGCAAACCAATTGTACTGCTAGAGGAGACAAAACAACAGTCCTGTACCAAACACATTAGTGGCTGATATAATGACTCAAGAAACAAAGCTCATACAGGTCACTCAAAGGCAGCGGTGTGCATGCAACTCCCAAGGCAAACGGTCACGATACAGGCAACTTATGTCGAAGAGGACAAAACCACCACTAAAATATTCCTCAATATGGACTTGATCCTGGAAACAGCAGCACTGTGCAAACAGCAGCAGTCTGAACAAGCTGTGGGCAACACACACCGGCCAGGATCAAGCCCTAAATCACACTGCAACTTGCTTTAGATCTGAGCCCTGAAGTCAGAGTGGAACATCTGCCCGAGAGAGACACCCACACAGCAAGTTGAAGCGAGTACTTGAAGTGGATGCACATGCACAGATTACTGGGTTTCTCTTTTGAGTTTCTTCAGGGCACAGAAATCTCTCCCCTGCTCAGTGAATATTGCTGCTAACCTCAAGGTCATTATGACAGACTCTAGTGTTATTATTAATGAAGCAGACTATCACCTCTGTGGGTCACCTCTTCAACCATGTTGGGAAGTTTTTAAACATACAGGATGCAATTATAGGTAAAACCTGAAAGTAAGTGATGAGGAAGTCAATCCAAACGTGACATGAGAAATTTTCAAGACAGCATTTAAATATCCCCAAACCTCAGTGCTTGCCCACGTCTCAAAAGATCAAGAATTGTTTTCATAAGCAAGCAGCAGCTGGAGATGGGGCAGTGTGTGTCAGTGCCAAGAAACCATTGGTGAAAACACTAGTGAGAGCATTCATTCAAAAATGTTTCGTTATTTCTGTATGAGTAAAATGGGGGGGATGGGTGTGAGATATACCTTCCATCATACTGCAGCAAGGCTAACCTATGTCTTCAGGGTGAAAACCATGGTTTTACAGCACTTGCACACTTCTGCTTCTATTTCTGTCATCTGTCAATCTTTTACTAATCTTTGTTTTATGTTTTTGCTTCATATTATGTGCACTGAAAACACTAGTAAATGCCCCAAGTGCCATCATCACCTTAGTGGAGAAATACACAGTATTTTGAGCCAGAGCCAACACTCTAACAGTCCCTGGGGCCCTACTGGAGGCATTTCCTACACCTTCCCGCTTTTTTCAAAGTGTCACATCAGAGGCAAAGAAGAGTATATAGGGAAGGCGAAGCCCCCTACACACAGCCCAGAAAATGCATACAATTTTCTGTGATCCTTATTAATGTTTTGTTACTCCTTTATGCAGATACTGCATGTGGCCCTACAGATCAGTGCCTCAAACACTGGGCTCAGCATCAGGGGAGCTGTACAAAAAGGAAAGGAAACAAAGCACTGCCTTAAGATAAGTAACTCTCCTCCCACAAAGCAATTCAAGGATAAAAAGCAGCCAACCCACTGCCTGTGAAAATCTTTACTCCTGACTCTGGGCAAGTAATAAAGTTTGGTTTACCAGAATAGGCTGATTTGAAGGGCCAGACGACCCACAGGATTTCTGTCTAGATAACTAGCAAAGCAAGATTTGCAGGGAGGCAGACTGCTTCTCAGGCCACAAGCTATCACAGGAAAAGATGTGCCCTGGGCACACAAGCCTTTCTTCACATCTGAAGGAGAAGCAGCAGGCTTCAAGGTCCTAGCCTGTGGCAGCTGCAACAATATTATTACTACAACTCAGTAGCTTCCCTCAAACGGCAAAACTGTTGAGGCACTGATGGGAAAATTGCTCAAACTGACACAGGCATTCCCCAAGGGAGGAAGAGAAGGAGATGGGAGGAAACTCGGGTACCCTGGGCTCCCATCACAGGCGGATGGATGACTGTTCTCCTCCAGGTCTCAAACCATCCTGCCTTTAAGAAACTACTCAGTCACCACACCTGCCACTCCTCAAACTCCCAAAGGAAGACCAGCAGCCCAGGCTGGACTTGCTGGATAAACACAAGTAAATACATGAAAGTACAAGAGAGCAGGGTCAGGAAGAAAGACTCTTCTGCAAGTTGCTGCTGGAGCAGCAAAACACAGACCTGCTACCAACCAACACGCAGCTGGGACATAACCAAAACCACAGGGGACAACCACCCTCATCAAAACCCAACAAAAGACTCCACCTGGCCTCAGTAGCATACTAGAGAAGAACATGATCATGGTCACATCAGAAGGTAATGAAATCAAGAAGAAAATTGAACTTCAACAATCACTCAGTCACTATTACCACAAAGATTTTCCCAGCAAGTTGCATTTGTGTTTTCCAATACCACAATACTCTGTTCTTCACAGCAGTAATGGAGTTATATGGAGAGATGACACAAGGCTGATGCAGACCAGGACAATTGGTATCATTCATATAATTCTGCTTTCTATCTTGTTCTTTCAAATGTAGCACCTGGAATACCAGGTATGAGAGCAGCAGGACCAAAGCCACTATGCTGGACAGAAATTCAGTAAAGTCCTAAATACTGCAAGGTACCTTAAAGAGGGATGAATCAATAATACAGAGAGACATAGTGGAGTAAAAGCAAGTCAGAAACAAAAAAGCTACCCCTAGAATATTAAAATTGTGCAGATTAACAGGAAGCATCTCAGTCTGTGAAACAAGCACACTAGAAGAGCCATGCCAGAGACAGCAGACACAAGGATGGTACCTCAAACAGATAAAACTGAGTTATTACACTGGAATGCCAAATATTTAATGTCTCAGTGATAAAACAACAAATGCTCAGTAACATAAGGCTGTTCCTGCCCAAAGCAGCCCACAAACTCCACACACTAGAAAATACAAATTAAACGCTGACATCAGAGAAAGAGTCTGTTTTGTTGTAAGAACAAAAAGCAAACAAACATTTTCTTGTAAGGAACAAAATGTTGACCTCTGCAAATTTGGGAAGACTTCAAGAAACAAAATAACTGTGGGGAAAAATGTGCAGGGCAGCAGAATAAAGCTGTATCTGACCTCTAAAGGCTGACTCTGGTGAGCCTACACAGCTCCACTCCCTTCCAGACTCCTCACACCTCCCTTGACACTTCCACATGCCTCACAAAGCAATAAACCCAGTACAAAAATAAGTTTCAGACTAACACATACATCACATTTTATCCCAAATCTTTACCATTCATAAGTCACTGTAAATACACACACAGACAGATGCCCCTCTCCCATTTGGCTGCATCCCAAAATACAAAGAAAAATTATTGCTGAGCTGGATTGGATGAGTGTATTTCAACCAACTTAGAAAAAAAAGAAAATAAAATAAAAAGTTAAGTGAGAGAGTTAAACACAGTAAGTAAAAAAATTATCAGTCACACACGAACTGAATTTTATGAATGTATTTAAAGTTTTCCGTGAGGTCTGTAGGTCACACATTTTAACTGCACAAACTGCTCCCTGTAACTTTCAAATAATCAACATTGTGGGATTTATTTCTATTTGCTAACTGCATTACCCATGAGCCACATTTTACTTTGTAAAGTCAACGAAAAACTCTCATGGGCTTTTGTTACCAATAGCTACAGAAAAGAACTTTTGTGGAACAGCGATGCAAATTTTATCAATGAAAAGTTTAAGAGTTGCAAAAACAATATAATAAACAATTACAGCTTTCTAATGAGATTTTTCTTGGTCAGACATACCTCAGACATTTCCAGACATGACTAAGCTACAAGATTCCCATTTCCAATTACCACATGTGGGTTACCCAAAGAGCCCTCCCTCCCCCCCTCAAAGCCACTCAGCATGAGATTACTGCAGAATCTGATGGTCTTTAGTAGAATATTTGGCCAAAATCCAGCTCCACCAGCCTTCATGCTTATTTTTATAGGCACAGCCTCCAGCTTTGCACTCTGGTATGTAACACAACACCCAAGTCTATTAAACTTTCCATCAAATACACATAAAATTGAACAACAGGTAATCAAGCCACAGTCTGTTCCCTAACAGTTAGGAGTACACTTATTGCCCTGTTTGCATCATGGCATGAAACTTTGTTAATGATCCTAAAGGACTTACAGTGAACCTGCCCAGGATGATACCAAAAGGACCACCAAAGGATCTAGATCTGACTGCTTTTGCAAGAGAAGTTCTTATGGAGTAGATCTAAAATTTCAAAGGGGTGAATGGACCTGGCACTGGGTTCTCCAACATCAAACATAACTGTGAAAGAGACTCAAAGACAAAAAATCTTCTAGTGGAATGAGCCCAACTATCTTGTCATCTTTGGCAATGCGGAGACATTTTGGCATTGTTCACTGATGGCTCGATCTGACTCTCACATTTCACAGAATCACGTAATAGTTTGGGTTGGAAGGGATATTTAAAGGTCTGTAGTTCAACCCCCTGCAATAAGCAGGAACATCTTCAAGCAGAGCCCACCCCCAAGCTGATCTTGAATGTTTCCAGGGATGGGGCAACTGCCACTACTCTGGGAAACCTGTTGGAGTGTTTCACCACCCTCACCATAAAACAAATTTCTTCCTTATTATCTAGTCTAAAGCTACCCTTTTTTGTCTTTAAACCAATATCCTTAATCCTATCACAACAGGCTTTACTAAAAAGTTTGTACCTCTCTCTCTTTTAAGTCCCCTTTTTGTTGGTTTACCTACCAAAACTCATTAATACAATCATGCAATGCCTGGCCAACATTACAGCATTTTCAAAGCTATCCATGTTATAGGTCTCATTCCTCAAAACAAACGCTTTTGAAGGTTGCAACTGCAATTACATTTTAAAACTAACATATGTAGGACAGGTACAGCCTTCAGCCTGCAGGAAACTGCTTAGAAACCAATGTTGAGTAAGCCTGGTTTACTGCTGCAGAAACATTTCAATCTGTCACAGGGCTTCAGTTTGACTTTGTTCTTTAAACTTGGATAGAACTTCTGGTAATACCCAGAATGGAGCACTGACACGAGGGATGAACTGCTGAGCTGTTAAAGGACAAATTCATTCCTACTGCCCTCTGAGAGGACCCTGAGAGGTCAACTTCTGTATGCAGCTTGTTGGAGCTGCAGATACCTACAGTCTTAGTTAATTAAGCACCCACAGTAGCTCTTTAATAGTGAAATTGGGTTTCCCCAGAATAGCATGCAAATGATAGATTTTACATAGCAAAACAAGCACTACTTCCAGGTGTAACAGAGGCTTCATTGTCCTCACCAGAGCCTAAAACTAGAAATGCAAAGTGTAGTTGATATGAGTGAAACTGGGAACAAGACAGTTGCTGGAAATAAGAAGATAGAGAAGAATTTGTACTTGAAATTAATATGGTTAGTATAATGAGCACCATTCCAAGTGTTACCGTTTTTGCAACAATGGCATGAAATTTGCAGGGCAGGAGAACACAACTGATATGGAAAGGAGATGCTGTTCCTCAGGTGATTTGGTAAATAAAACCATGCAGCATCCCAAGCCAAGTAACTTGCACACTTGGTAACAGCATGTGGCACAGGCATAAACATCTATTATTTCCACGACTGATGTAGTGCCTGTTTCAGTACTTCCAAAGACCAGCAACATTTCACCTTCATATTGTGGATTCACACACATTACCCTTAAGAGCTAGAAAAAAATAAATCACATGATCAAACAAACCTGGAGATAAAAAGGGTAAGTTGTAGTGCAACTAACTACAAGGGAGTGATTCTGAGGGGGAAAAAAAAAGTTTTGGTTTTGGCAGCAGTTCACACTTCTCAACAGAGCACATCTAAGTAATAGGCTTTCCCACCTGCAAGGCAAAGGATCCTACACTGCTAGAGAAAAGTGACACCTTGTTTCACCTACCAAAGCACACAATGCAGCTAATTACATTGCATGTCAGAGCCAGGCCCAGCCAAATCGAAAACTGGGAGAAATACATACTTCACTGTCACTATCTCAAAGAACTCTGTGTTTGAACACAGTTGTCAGCCAGCTCATACTAGTAGATAAAAATAAAATAAAAAGCTCATTTATCATTCAAACCAATGCATTTCAATAAAAAACATCCAGTTTTAATTAAGCAGAAACATGTTATTAAATACTTTGCAATCCATAGTGCTTTAAAGTAGAAAAAAAAAAAACCCAAACCCAAAAAGTAAGAAATCCACTCCTGTATGATTTATAGCAATCCTTCTTGAGAGACTATCTAGGGTTCCCTCACAGAACAGGTTTGTATCCTAAACTTTCAAATATGACCCAAAGATTGGGCAGGGTGGCACTGTCATCTTTAATCTCTAGGCAAAGAGCTCCCTTTCCTTCTCTTTTCCTTCATATTTTCTAGAGCTAAAGTGGAATGAGATGATTCACTATCACCCATTTTTACTGGAGGCATTAGGAATATAGCATTAACCCTGAAAGTGGTGGGGCACATGGTGATTATACAAGCCACTGACTAGAAAGAAAAAGTTTCTGAATCCCCGAAGAGGCAGCCCCTGCAGCTGTTGAGTATGAAGGACCTGCCAGAACCAGGATGACAGAGCAGAAAAGGAGAAGCCTGATATCTGTCCGTATCAACATCGGAAGTTAACAGGGAACAGAACACATCTTCAAGGAACAGGGAAAACTTAAGACATGAAGTTTTCCAAATATAACTCTGAAGGGTATCAGAAAGACTTTTTTCTATGCATTGTGGAAGAAATCTTTCCACAAATACAGATTGTTCTGGTTTCTTCTCCAGGGTTTTAATGGATATGGAGAGTTCTTGTCTTCTTTTAATTTTCTGTTTAATTTGTCAGTCAAAACTAAAGAAGCAAATCCGGTGGAGGGGATACAATAGCAGTAGGGTACAATTGTGCATTACCAACCTAACCTACAGAAAAGGGAATAGGCATGGTTGAGAAGGAACATTATTTGGGAAGAAAGATGTGACATACAATGAATACCAGAGGTACAACAGCACAGACTATAACTAAGGGATACAAGAAGCAAACATCCTCCCATCCTGGAGGATGGAAAGGAGAAGGTATAATGAAACCATGAAGATTCAAAAGCTTAGGAAGAAGGAAAAATATAATCACAATAAAAATTATAAGTGGGGGAGGGCTAAATTATAATTAACTACAGAACACATATATCTGATTGTATTAAGTTGTACATGAAACTGCTTGCAGATCATAGCTATACTTTGGCTTAAATATTACAGCTTTTACTCTTAAAAGACTTATCCTTCACCAGCAGCCTTGGAAAGTTTCTACAAATCATTGAGTTCACACAGCCCAAGCAGTATAACAGATACAATACTGTGCACATTTTAGCAAAAATGAAACAAAGATGAAACAGGAAACGAAAGACTTCACTGGAATCACAATTTTTCTCTTCAATCCCTGCCTGTGTTTCAACTATCAATTCACAACATCTCTCCTGTTGATCACCAATAAGAATAATATGCTTGAAGATTCTGCTTACTGTCCAATATACCCAAGCTCATTGTATGTCGTGCAAAATCCAACCATTCTAAAAAACATAACCTTTTTGCAAATCAAGGATAGCAGGCAACATTAAAGTTACCCTTAGCATATTCCAAGCATGTATTCTATTTACTTCAACTTGCTGTAACATCCTGGAAGTGCCTTCCCTGTAAGTGAATTAGTTATAACTGCAATGTCCTCTGACAACAGCAGCATCAAAGTTATTGTCAGCAGCAGTTCTGGAAGTGTTCTTTATGAAAATCAGAGGTTCCCCATGTTGCACATCGAAAAAAGAAAAAGGAAAAATATCCCAGATGGGAAAGATCAAATGCAAACAATGCAGTACAGGAAAGACTACAGCACAAGTAAGGTTTAAAACATCCCTAATACAATAGATAATGTTCAGGCATTCAGTCTATGTGTATCCTTATAAATAAACACATATCTTAAGAATGACAACACAGGTCCCCATAGGATGTTACCTCTTAACAAATACTCACATAGACTTCATTGTGATCAAAGCGCTTTTTCAGATTATTGATGAACGAATCTTCATTAAGTGGCTCTAAGAGAACCATATCTCCCACCCCTATCATGTCATCTAAAAGTGACGTCTTGACCTCCATTTTGGCCATTTTCTCCTGGAAAATAAAGAAACAAGAATAAAACAATGAGTAAAGTTAGCTCAAAGGCATTATCTAGTAACACTACTTAAGGAATAAAAGTTAAAAACCCATGGAACGACACTACTTTAAAAATAGTTTTCCAAGGAACATTCTCAAAGACTGCATCTACCCAGTAGTCCACACAATTCAAAAATTTAACTTCTAATAGTCAACAATGCCTTCTGGTCCACTATACGTTAAATGTAAAACTGCAAGAAACAGGAATGAATATTCCAGTTAGCAGCACAACCAGATTTTTTGGACAATTTCAATACCGTGTTCAAGTTCATGCAAAGCCAAGTTTTATCAAAGCTTCACCAAGATCTCCAAACTAGTTTATATTCATCAATACCCTAATCTGAATTTCTTTCTCCCCCTTACTTGCATTTCTCCAACTCCACCAACTTTGAAATGGAAACCAAGTAAGTGAACCCACTCAGAGACAAAAGCCACACTATTTGATCTTAATTCATGAACCTTGTACTCCAGAGTGCCTATATTCCAGTACAGCACTGCTTTTGGTTACTTGAAGTTACCAAATTACTTCATTTCCTAACGAGACTCAATTAAGTTACAGATTTATTTGTAACTTTATTGCTCAGGGGAGAATTTTCATGGGGCAGCAACAATCCAGCTTACAAGTTTAGACTCTGCATCTATATAACTGAGTGGCAAAAGTCAGAAACTGGGGTTAAAAAGAGGACCAGGACCAAACAAAGGAACCACATCTTCTAAAGGAAGTAATTTAGACAAAAAAGTCAAGGTCAGGCCAAAACTTGACACTTAATTGATCCTTCCAGCCTTTTATCCTTCCAGTCCAAACGCCAGAGAAGATTACTGAGCTCCTCAAGAACTCCAGGCAGACAGTTACTGCTTTAAGCTTTCATGAGGAGACAGAAAAATGAAGGGATTCCCAGCGGCAGGAGGCAAACGGGGAGCCAGAGTTGAGCGAACAACTTCGCTGACCACACAAACCAAGAACCAGCTACTGCACAGCTACACAAAACAACAGCTGAACTTCACCAGTCAGCTACAACCTCCCAGCTATAAAATGCTATCAGGCTGTCCTTGTTTCCCCTCTCACTGCAGCATGCTTTAATTCAAAATAGTTTTTCTTCTTTTCCAAAACGCCGTTGAGCAGCTATTACCTTATCCAATGTGTTACCTTGCCATAGGAGCTCACCATCATATGACTAACTTAAAATAAGAAAAGTCTTTTATCTCTTCCTTCTGCTCACAGCCACTAAGTTACTACATGTTATTTGATGTTTTTCTGCAGTGAGTGACATTTGAGGAGTATTAGATCAAAACTTAAGTTGTGCTTGATGTTTTTCCAAATTCAACGAAGAGAAGTGCAGCTCCACAGGCAGCTGACGGAAGTGCTACAACAAGGTCTCCAAAACCTGAACCAAGCCTGGGAATTACTAGAAATTCACATGGAAATGCAAAAACAGTGCTGAACTATGGTAACCAACCAAAGCTGAGTCAACTCTGCTAAACAAACAAAAGAGCAATTATTTTAAACAAAAACACTGGACAAATATTTTTGTAGAGAAAGATACTTTTATTCTTAAGAGTTCACCTCTTTGAATCACCAAAAAAATTTTAAACATTTACAGAATCTTTTCAGAGGTATCACTTCAACTTCTGCATCCCATTAAGACAAATTCTTTCAACTACCAGTCTTGTTTCAGAGCCCTAATTACTTCCCATACATCAACTAATGCTCAAATAATTTTTGAAGGCTGAAAAAATAAAGTCCTTCTCAAATATGGAACTTATTAAATATTGGGTTTGTGGCCAAATATATAAAAAAAGCCAACACAAAAATCCTAATAAGGGCAATTCCAACCTAAAATTTAGGTTCTAAGTAGCATACCTCATCTACCATTGTGAAATTACATCCCATCTACCACACTTCATGCATCATTGCTCAGGAATTTCAAGACCAAGGGCAGCCAAACCCATCAGGAATATTCATGTATTCCCAAGCTCAGTGGCACATTTTGCAGAAGAGGTACACAAAGACACTACATCTACTACTATAAGTTGGATGAAAAAGTTGTATAGAAAAATTAATTTATGAATATATTTGAAAGGTTCAGTTTTATGGTCAAAGGTTCATTTTCAGCTTGTGTTTTTCCACAATATTATGGTTACAGTATTTCCATTAACCTGAGAGTTAGAAAATAATAGAAACATAAAAGATGAACAAACTGGACCATATGTGAGACATCCTTAAAATCATTTGCAATAGCTTAGCCTTTGCAAAATATTCACTAAAAATAACCTCATAAGCTTATGTAAGATTCAAGAGTATTCTGCCTAACAGTGTTGTTAGCCTACACTTTGTGGAATGCAATTGTAATCCCAGCTCTGGTTTAGGTAACAACAAAAGAAAATCCAGTAGGCTTGTGGGACAATTTGGTTGCCTATCTAACACAACAAGTGGGGAAAAAGCACTGTTAAGAAAAGCCAACAATGTCTAAACATATATTATACAACTAGATAGAACTTAGAATAACTGAATTTTATCTACTAGAAGAATTTAGTAGAGGATCAATATATAATGGCCAATCTTCGCGAACGAAGATTTGGGAAGGGCTCACCCGCCGTGGGTGTGCCCTCTGAGCCTGCGCAGTGGATTTTTTAGGTGAGGCACAGCGTGCGCAGAACTGACCCCACCGTTTAAGTCCTAAGGTTCATTTGCCATGGCCGAGCAAGCTTGGACAGTGACACTGAGGTCCTTAGGACTATCTAGAGCACCCGGTACTAACCGGGGCTGACCCTGCTTGGCATCCGAGATCTGACGGGATCGGACGGCAGGGAGGCATTGAACTGCCGGGGGCGGTCCGTACTGAGACTCGAACTCGCGACCTAGGAGCCGGAGACAGGAGTGCTCTCCACTACGCCACGGGACCGCCCCAAAGGATCAATATATACAGCACTTTCAAAATACCAAACATGAACAGCACACTACACACACACACATAAAAATAAATAATCAACCCCCTGTAACATTACATGGCAAAACTTCAGAGAAAGTTCAGAATCTCAATCCAAATTCACGTTCAAGTATTTGTATTTGTCACATACTCAAAGACGTCTTGCAGCTGGAAGTCTTTTACCATCAGCACTGGTGACAGCACAAGCACCACAGTCTGGAGAGCAGTATAAAAAATGTAGGTGGCTTCTGCCTGTGCATGTATTCACACACCTTTAAAAAGATTAATGCTTCTCAAGAATCACTTTCAAGAGTCAGACCTATGAGAGGCACAGGACCAACACCCGCTCCCAGTGCCTGAGAGATGAGGAGTGACCGAAGCCACAGCTGTGCTGGTGAGAGAACAAATACCAGGAAACAGGAAATTGGGTTTGAGGAAAGAACCATAATAGGTCATGTCCTATAAAACAACAACACTTTTAGTGATTTTTCAAATGAAGACTGCTGAATGGTGGAAGGTGGCTGGAGGTACTGCTGTGAGGCTCTGTTTGAACTGTGCTATGATTTCAAACTGGAAATTCAATTTAAAATAACGTAAAAATGTAAGTGGTGCTCCCTTGATTTACGTAATACCTTGTTTTCATTACTGTAACATCTCCTTTTTTGGTGACATCCAGAAAAACAAGTGTATTAAGATTACAGCTGCAAATTATTAATATAGCAACAAATCAGCTCAGGAAAAAAAACCCTAAAATTCTAATGCTTGTAGTCTGCAAATCAGGTTGCTCCTCCAGCATTCCCTGATCCCTCCCACACCCACTTATCACTTGAGGCTTCTCCCACATTTACCTTTCTTATCCCTAAAACAAAGACTGGCAACATTTCAGAATATCTCCATTCTCTCTAGACAGTCAACAAATTTCTTCTTCCTCTCTTTGGTCTCATATCTAGGCCTTAATTCAATGGAGTGAGAACATTCTCTACATGTTTCCATTCTCAGAAAAAAACAACAAAAAAGAGATAATTCAGTAATCCTTCACAGTTTGATCTGGTTTATGTTGGACAACATGCTTGGGAGGAGAAATGCTGGGCAGGCTATGTCTTTAAAATGCTTTTATCCACACACTCCCACACTACAAAGAGCCTTTTAAAACAAGAGTGTTGTATCTACTACTTGAAGTTCCTGGGATTACCATCCAGCTAGGCCAGTTGAATATATAACCTTCTTGCCTCAAGGATAGCAAATTAAAAAATCACAATATCCCATAGCCACAGCAGTCTTATCATCAGCCACTCTGAACAACAGCTAATGAGAACTATAAATAGAAGACGATACACAGAATAGGTAAAACCTCAAAACCTTGTACAATAAAGAGCACACATTCTCTGTGGGGGAAATGAAGTAATGCCCTGTTATTGGCATACAGCACATTACGGAATCAGCCAAGGTTTTCCACACCACCCTCAAGCAGCAGAACAGCAACAATTGTCAGCAGCTTCCGACAGCTGTGCAGGCCTTTGCACACACTTAGCACTTGTTCCATAGGAACTATCACTGGATGCAGAGATGGCTTGTTTAATTTCTTTTGTGGGATTGTAACAAAAGGACAATTTCCCTACCATCAAAATTGACTTAGATGTACTCACATATGCTTCCAGCTCTGACTACTCAAAAACAAAAAAACCCCAAGCCTTTGGTTTCACTGCGATCAACTCACTGTAGAAAATAACCCCCTTTTTTCTTTTGTAAGTCTTAGCAGGAACAATGTGCATCATCAGTAACTCAAACAGTAGAGTTCAAACTGATTTCATGTTCCAGGTCTGATCCTGAGCCCCCATCAGGCTGTGATTATGCTTTTTTACTTGTTCCCTGCTTTCTCTGTCAGGGAGCAATCAGCCCACACAGAGCGGGGACACTGACAGGTCACAGCTGCAAAAAGCAGCCACAGACAGTGTCATTACCTGTACAATACAAAACAAAACCAAACGGGACTGCAACCATCATCTTATACTGCTTCATGACAAGCCTAAGTACCAATTTAGCAGGAGGCAGGATATAAATTTATCCTGTTCTGCTGCCCAGCACATCCTACGTCTCACCAGCCTCTGACTGCTGCCCAGAAAAGGTGAGTTCATTGGAAACACCTTGTGCTGGTTCACCAGGTAAACTGAGGCAGACTCTGCAGCTGAACTACTACAATGCCCTTTTCACCAGAGCTAGATCTCCCGACATCAGCATGCATGAAAAAATGTTGTTATCATCCTAAGGAAATCCTTGTTTTCCCTCCTGACCCCCTAACTTTTTAGCCCCTGGTGCTTCAGGGGAGCAATGGCCCCAGCACCTCCTGTCTGCTGCCCAGCTGTGGTCAGTCAGGAATACCCGCCCCCTCCTGCCCAGCTGTGACTGCTCACAGGTGTTGCTCTGACACTATCAACGTGCTGAAGAACAGAGTATGCAGCAAACAGCGTGATATTGCAGCTCATGATTTCTTCCTGCAAGGAAATGGACTTGAGAAATCTGACAGACCAACTGCAAGGAGGAATGTTAATAGGTATCACAACAGCAGTAAAAGCACTCGAAGAACTAAAATACTTCCTCTGACTCTGCATCTTCTCTTTTGGTTTCGCCAATGTCTGAATAGCTTCTGAATTCCTCTTCCTCCCCACAGTCCTACTGAACCAGTCAGTGTTTTCCAAACTGAAAAAGTTTATCATTTGGAGCTTTTGAATTAGCTAATGTTTCTTACATCTTACCTACCAAGCAAGAGCTATTATATGAAGCATTGTGCAACTTGTCTTTAATTTCTGTGGGCATTGAACATTAAGCAAGTGTACCGGATTCCTTGAGTACTTAACAACAAACAGCTCTGGTGAATTACAAAAGTAACATGCGGTGTATTTGTATTAGGACCGCAGGAATGTTTGCATTCAGCATCAGCTAAATAGGAACAGCCCTTTAGCAACATCAGATTAGGGCAGTTTCGCACCAGTGACTGCAATTTAGATGTCAGAAGATCTGACCAGAGAATTCCATAGGACAAACGAATGCTCTGGCCTCTGCTACCAAACACCACACGTTTATCTAAATATTAGGTAATTTTCAAGAAAGAATCAGGCCACTTAAGGAACTGTTGAACAAACAGCTGCAATCACATGAAGCAATATCATCTTTTAAATAGTTTAACAATGGAGACTTAACTGCAATTTAGAAAAACTCATAGTGTGATAATTAGACTTCATTAGGACATATACAAAATGTTTGCTGGGACATTATATCCTCCTGACATAAACAGTGACTGAAAGTTTCTTCATTAACAGGACTCAGGTCCTTCATAAATGCAAAGAGAGGGGTTTGGTTGTTGTAGTCCTTTAGGTTTTGTTAGGTTTTTGTTGAGGGTTGAGTTTTTTTGCTTTTCCATCAGCTTGGTTACAACCCACATTAAGCAGTAATTAGTTATTAGTCCCCTAAAAGCAACAGAGAGCCTCTCTCAAGCCTCTATTCCTATTATGATGAGACTACACACCACTCTGGTATCATGTAAAAGGTGCACAGTACCTTGCTACAAAACCAAAATCACATGAGCCATGTATGCAGAAGATACAACTTTGCCCTCTTCCTCCTTAAACAAAAAGACTAATTTATGAGCCTAACAGAAGGAATGAGGGCCTGTGTTTGCATTTCTTTAAGGCTACTTTTCTGTTATTTTTTTCATACCAGTTTGAATAACATTAACATCGATATTACCTGCTCTAAGAGACCATGGGGTAAATCTATTTTACTATTTCTACTTTACAGTCCCAGCAGTACATGTCTTCAAATTACTTTAATAATTATTTTGCAACCACAATACAATAACTGCCACCAGTAATCGCACTCAGGGGTTGATCTATTTCCTATGTCAACTTGTTGCCTTGCTTTAACTCATCTGTGTCGGTCATACAGTTATACTAGGTCTTGGGAAAAACATTTGGGTCTTTCAACGTTGCTGAGGCACTTTTCTTTAGCAGCTGTTAAAATACATCTGAAATGTGCCTGGTACTTCATTTTTACCCTGCAATAATTCCTTTACATTTTGGATTATACTGACAGGCTTCGAAGGACATAGGTGTGGAGTAGCTTTTTCTGTAAATGGTTATTTTGGAATCTGAGTGTGGTTTTTTCCTTCTTTTCTCTCTTTTTTTTTAATTACTTCAGTTTAATGGGGAAAACACCTTGAGCATTTTCAATGCATCTGGAAATAGATCTTCACTAACAAGGCTGTCCGCAATCCAACATTCTGGTTAAATTCCCACTGACTTCAGCAGAAACAGGATCCATAGTGGTTTCCTACATTTAGGCTTTTGTTAGTCACTGGCTAACCACAGAGCTATAATTGCTCCAGGTCCACATCTACAGAAAGGGATAAAATATTCAGGGACAAAGGGGGTGTCTTTGTGGCATATACCTTCTTGCTAAGATATCCTTGAATCTTTTTCAAAATAAGGAGCAAAATGTGACTGCAAAGCCAAAACTTGTCAAAGGTTCTGCCTTCTTGCCCTAAACCAAAGACTAGATTTCAGACTGACAGTATTCTTCGGACATCGCGACTTTTTAAAAGTTGTCAGTACAGAATATGAGCACAGAGAAAACACTCTCATTCTAAAAAACCCCACAAAAATGACCTTTACTATTGGATAGCCAAACTCCACTAAGCAGTGGGTGCCCTTTTAAAACTGATTATCTTAATCTTTCAAGCTTCCGCTTAAAGTTTTCTGCCAATTTGGGGGGAATCTGCCCAATCCAAAGGTTACGTTTGCATAGCTGTTGCAGAACAGGGGCACAAAAAGCAATGTAAGCATTTATTTATTTTGGAGGATCTTCGGTGTTTGTCACACACCAGTAGCTTGCTACCACACCAGAGCTTGCATTCAAATAATCTCCCACAAGCAGATCCTCACAAAATACTACTTAACCAGCCCCCACAAAGTCAAATCACTTCATTCAACTGAGGTTTCATTCCTTTGGGAGCAATCCAGCAGGCAGCTGTAATGGAGATCTTTCATTTATACTTTTATTGTAATGGGATTTTTGCTTTTCATTCCACACAAGCACATGAGCAGAGAGCAAGCCTTGCTGCAAAAGAACAGCTCATGGTGGAGCAATGGAGCGAACATTAATTTACATTGTTGGTAAGATGGGTACTAAGAGATGTCTTAATACTACAGGGTTAAAATACAGCGTACACAATCTCCTCAAACGCTTCATGTGTTGCCTGTTAAGCAGTCAGTGACAAGCCCTGAAGATACCCAGGATATGAAACAAAGGGCCAGGTAACACAACAGCTTCATTCCACTGCCAAGAGCAGAAGGAAAAGCAGTCCCAGAAAGTCACCATAACAGTCACTGAACCAGACTTAAAAGTGGGCATAGACAACACAAAACTAATCAGGAGCTTCAGGAAATCCAGATCCCAGAAGAGGCACTGGGGCCCCCATCTACCCACCATCAAGCCACCGACAATACCTGAGCATACCCATAGCTCCTGGAGCAGCGGGGACACACCTCACAGAGTCACCCACACAGCAAGGCCTAACTTTCCTACTCTCTTCCAAGCAGTAAAAGTCTGGGTAAAGCCAAAATTTGTACAGCTGAAAGAACTGTGTTTCCACACCATCCCCTATGCTTTTCCAGGAGAGGAAAACAGGAGGAAACGAAGCCACCAGGTATCTTATTCTTGCCCATTGCAATTTCTCCTCCCGGAAATCTCAGAGATTGGAATGTTTTTAGCCTAGCATTTTACAGAAATAAGACCAATCAGGCCAGTGGTACATCCCTTGGTCTATTCATTGACTCTCTCCCATGTACCTAATGTTGAATTTCATTCAAAAGGACAGAGGAGTAAAGGACAACTGAACAGATGACTTTCCACATGTCTGTAAAAGCAAGCATGAGAGGAGATTGAAGCATAAGCATCCCATCAGAGACATGGATTGCAAGAACAAACCCCTTATTAAGTACCACAGAGCCATTGCAGAGAAATTGTTCCACAAAATTCCCCAGCTGCAGAAAAACTTCAACTGGAAATTACTTCTTCTAAAGTCAATCCATCATAAGAGAAAAACCTGTAGGATGTCAGACTTGATTAGTCCCATTTCTCCCAGGACTAGCTGCCAAGGTAAAACAGTAGTGCAAGGTCTCAGCCTACAATTTGCCATCACTGTTTATTCTTGCACATCAATATTTGTCCAGCAAAACCCTGCTATTTTTTAAAGAAGAGAAAAAATAAAAGAATTTGGATGCAAGTGTTGCAGGAAAAGGAAGCATTATTTGTCCAAATCAAAGCTAAAAAAGCACCTATTTCAAGGAAGAGGAGGCTTAGATAAATTACATGTACTCTTTAGACATGTTTGTCTCAAGCATTGAACTATATTCACAGCTTTGTCATTTTCATTCTCAACAGTAATTTTCACTGGGCATCTGAAATTAGAGGATAAAAGTCATCAATTTCTAAATCAAGGCATCTCCAGCTATTCCTGTGTGTCTCTTACCAATAAATACTTTTGACAATGGGAGCAGTTTTTGAAGTTGCATTTCAACACACAGTAATCACTCTTCTCCAGATGTCCATTGAAATTAAGCCCCAGCAGACAGTATTTTTATTAACAACTAGGATCAGAAACAGAGAATTTTCAAATTAAATAAAACACTTCACAGATTTGTAGTGAGGGACACCTTCCTAAATCAGTAGAAAGCACCTCCCTCCCACAGAAGGAAAACAGCTGGTCCCATGGCAGACAAACTCAACAAACACTCGCAGCTACTGAGTTTTCCCTCGCCTTTTTTCAGCAAGAACTATCATCTGGCAGTTTTTAGGATGCAAAATAACTTATTCACATGAGATCCAGGCAAGCTTCCCCTGTTCCAGAAGTCTGTTACAAGGTACAAGGAGGTCCAACTCTACTCTTGCTTGCCAAAAGATTTTCCAGGGTTTCTCCTGGAGTGAACTTTGTTTAAACACAGCCCTGCACTCTTTGATCATTGAAGGTAATCTCCAGAGCCCTTTTAACTCCCGCAGTCTGACAGCCTGTGAGCTGAACAATGGCAATAGTAGCTGTATCTGTTCTGCACGTTCCAGACTACTGCCAAAACCACCGTATCCTATGGTCATGACTACTATACTGCGCTGCTCCAGAGTGCGAGTTTTCAGCCTTCTACTGTTTTATGAGATATAGTTCTTAGAGTGTGCCCAATTTCTAGCCTAAATTTATTCATTATCAACTAATATTCACTTCTTCTTGATTCTGCCAACACTAGTGGGGTTTGGTTTGGTTGGTTTTAAAATTTAGATGTGTTTTCTCCCTCACACAAAAATATTTAGAGAGGATCATCTCATGAACCTCACTCCAAACAATGCATAGCCAGTATTGCTCATTTCCCTCTCAGTGGCTTCTCCATTTCCTTGGCCATCCCAACGTCTCTTTCCTGCTCCCTCTCCTACTTGAGCCCATCTTTGACAAGCAGGGTTAAACAAGGCTGCACAAAGGATTCCTGGTACATCATAGCAGCAGTATTTCCCCACCACAATCAGGAATATTCCTTCATAGAGAGAGGGATTAATTTTCATTTCCACCCCTCCACAACTGTTTTTCCTTCTCCAGTTTCCCCTAGCAATTAGCACTTTCCTAGCTTACCCTACACAACAAAACTTGACTGCTCCATCAGTCACAGACCTACTCTCATACAAAAGCTAGGAAGGGTCTCCAGACACACAAGTAACCAACAGGTTACTGGTTTAGCTTGTAGATAAAACTATTCCCAAAATTAATCTGTCTTTCAACCTTCTACCACCTTCCTGCTGACCTCTTTCCAAGCTTTTCTTTATGAAAAGAGAGCAGGTGGTATTTCTGCTGCAAGTTAGACATCCAAGGTATTCTTTCACATTGGATAAGCATGAGCTCTGCTAGGAAAAGCTTTTTTTTCTCTGCCCTTAAACACAACGCTCTATCAAAGTTATTCAGTGGGCAGTGAACTGGTTCCCGGAATCCCAGAAGAAATGGCTCCTCTTCATCTCTTGACCAGTGCCACCAGTGCCTCTATGTTAAGATGTTTATTTGCTTCCCCAGAGGAACAATGGAGAGGACTAATACCAACTTCAGTCCCTTCAACAGCTCTCCTAAAGGCAGAACTAACTTTCACCACAATGCCATCCAAAGAGGCCTTAAGCAATAAGGACTTCAAGGATACCTCTTTGATGTAAAAGGACACCCTTAACTGTGCTTCAAATTGTTTAATGCAAAGGCATTAAAATACAGGGAGTAAGTGTAGCTTCCCATGCTCGTGCTTTTCCAAGATACAGAATTCAAAACTTCATCACCCACTAGTTTCCTCGTTTCATTTCTGAGGCGCAGTTCTCAAAGGTTAGTGGCAAGGATTAAAGCACAGTATCAGGACATTGCATATGCTCCATTGTGCATACAAACTGGTTACCTTAAGACCAATCTTTACAAAGATCTTCAAACACCAGGGCACTCTTGTAGACACAAAGAGAACAGAATCCATAAAGAAAACACATATTAAAGAGTAGAAACATTTCAGGATGTGATGAAAGATTTCAGGATACCATGGCTCTCTACCTGTTTTTCTTTCCACTGTAGTAAATCCTACAGTTTAATTATTGTTATTCATAATTCAAAACACCCCACAGTAGCATTTTAGAGCATACAAATGATAAAAATCATGAAAAATGACCAAAAAAAGAACTAGAAAGCTAACAGCAAGAGAGTTCACATACAGAGCATATTTGTGGGCCCAGGAAATTTGTACCAGTGCTGACCAGGCTGTGGTCTCTGACTTTTAAAAACTGCTTTTGCTGACAATAGGGAAAAATGAGTCTTTCCTTGCTGCCTGTATTTAGAAAGTAAGGAGCCACAGAATCACAGAATATGCTGAGTTGGAAGGGACCCACAAGGATCATGGAGTCCAACCCTTAGCCCTGCACAGGACATCCCCAAGAGCCACAGAAATCTACAGCAAGTAATTCTGATAGCACAGCACCCACCAACCATTCTGTTACTCAGCATCTATTCCTCTTAATTATCTCCTCTTTTTCTCCTCAATACATGCTTTTACTTTCTTCCTGGTATCTTTTCCTTTCATGGTCCTCTTGCTCAACAGCGTAAGGATTTCTGCTACTATGAGGCCCTTGTAAGGGCTACTGCTTCTACAAGACACAGGGGCAACAAGGAAAAGTTTATTAGTATACCCACACCAAAGCAATTCTGAGGCAACACCGCACAAAGCCAAGCACACGGCAGTTACCTAAACCCCACGATACACCCAGTACCCACCTCTGCAAAGGAGAAAATCTTTGTGACAGTAAATGTTTCTTGCCCTCACTCCTTGGGACTCTGGATATTTGGATTCCTTATCTTGAACCACCATCGTGAGTGCTGGAACGTTAAATCTGGTCACTTAGGCTAGTGGCCACCTCTGCCAAAAGCTGGAGCACTAGTGTGTGCCTGGATCTTGCACTGGCTGGAGATAAAAGATGTGGCTCTTGCCTCTGGGGCTCATTATTCCTGCTATGCCGCCTGCATAGGGCTCCTGAACTGTTTTGCATCTGAAAAGGAGACTTTGCCTCTGAAACTGTGTTTTGAAACTCTCTCTCCCACTGAAACACTTCCATCACCACAGTGACTGCTGTCAGACTTAACATATATTAAGAAATGGACACAAGTTCACTTTCTGATACCAAACGGGAAATTTCCCAGTAATAAGGAGTTGAGGGAGACAAAAATATCAATTTTCTGTAGTTTTCTCTAAAAGCAATGCCACTAACAGAAGAGAGAAAAAAAAATTGAAAAGGAGGTTTCCACAGTGTTTTAACACCAAAATCTAGATTCATACACACCAAGAGACCAAAACATTCATAAACCACAAGCAAACTGGGGCCCAATTGTCAAAGATGAGTATTTTGAGACTAGTGCTCTCACCCTCCAGGAAAGATTCAGAAAAGAATCTTGTTGCAGTTCCAGTATCCTCTTTCACAGCTACTTCACAGCACATGACTAAGAGTTGTAGAGCTTTCCACTGTCCCATCAGCACAAAATTTAAATATTTAACTTTGGGGGGGGGGTTGTGGAGTTTGGGTTTTTTTCATTCTAGGATCCGCAAAACAAAATTAATGTTATTCTTTACTACTTTTTAATGACAAAATATGCCTTGATGTTAGTTTATACATCAGAAATCAAGCTCTGGTTTCCTCCTTTTTGGAGGATATGAATGGAGAGGTTACATAAGGGTGTAATAAGAGCTGTTACTTCCTTTCCCAGTTGAAGAGAAAAAGCTGTGGATCAGGTTACAGACTCGAGGGCTGGTCATCACTACTGCAGCCTTCCTAAAATTTTTGCCAGTAATCCCCCAACAAACAGGAGAAGCTACTTAGAAGGCTCTGAGAATTTAAAAGACTGTGTACATAGCTATAAGGGAGGAAAAAGCCTTTATTTTTGTCTTTCATCAGACTCAGGAGATTCCCTACGCTTGATGCATACAGTCACTGAGGCCACCACTTTATTTCAGTTTGTTCTTCATTAGTACAGTGAAAAGGATGAATGAAATATGGGTAAGATTTATAGGACGGTCTGATACATGAGCTGTGCTAAATAAGCTTAGCAGTCTGACAAAGCCCTGAACTCTGGGGGATGTCAGCGTTTGTCCCAGCTCAGACCACACAAAAGGAGGGAGAGCAGTGTCCAGCCTGGCCTTCATGAGAACTACGCTGTTCTCTGTCCCACTGGCACTTTCTTCACCTTCCTCTCCAATTCCCAAGCCACCACTATTACTGCTGCCGAAGGAGGATGAGATCAGACTCCAGCATGAGGAATTTCTGTTCCCACAGAGCTCAGAGAAACCAGATGATCTCAGAGGATCGTGTGAAGCAAGTCCATGACACTTCCATGAGGCAGAGTATCTCCTGTATATTGCCAGCAGTTTCTTAAGAGTGCACAGTGGGAAAAATTAATAGCTTTGCTTGTGTTTCCAATTTCTCTCTCCCACTTCCTTCTCTCACTTGCCAGAATTTTATTTTCCCTTCCCTGAGAAGCACTAGTAGGCTTGCAAAGTACATTTGCCCTTCTAAAGGCAATTACATTAAGTCTTGCACAATGCTTCAAAGGGCTACCACAAAGAGCTAAACTGCGGCCCCTGGCATCATTTTCTCAGTGTTTGTCCCCACAGGTGTGATTTAACAAGGCCTCTTACAACAACAACAACAACAACAATTTAAAAAAAAAGAAAAGAAAGGAAAAAAAGCACGCTTCTGTGATTTAAGATGCTTTTATGAGTTCTTTCACCTCAGCCCTGCTGAACTCTCATCTTGTCTGCGGTGCCCATAAGGAGGTTTTCAGATGTCCAACACCACAGAGATGTTTCAGAAACATCTCCTTTCCTAAGGACATGGGGGAACTTGTGGCAACCTAACACATCGGTAATTGCTACATGACAACGTAAGCGGTGACCACTTATGTTACTTTGGGAATGATGGGAATGCTCCAACCATCACACCTTCACACAGAATCAGACCAGAGGAAGCACGTAGCATTTAGGCACTAAATTGGAGATATTCTTAAACTCAGGCCTGGGACAACTGGAAGTAAAAGCAGATGATGAGAAGAATCTTGTTACCTTTAATATGTTTAAAAGCAGCCAAGCACTGAACTGTACTTTTAACAGATGGGCTGGACTATTTCTGTTCTCTGTTCTTTTACACTGCACACTTTTGGGGAAAGCCTTGTTTCTGACACAGGGCTTGACAAAGTGATGATTCATCCAGGGAAGCACGGGCAGCTTGTTGCCAGCCTTAATTCACAATTAACAATGGGACAGACGGATATGGAAGACTCATGATTCGACACAAAAACTGCAAAGTCAGCTATTATATCTGACCTTTACGTTTTCCAGTGGTAATTTCTTATCTGGACATATTTTAAATAGCTTCTCTAACATAAATTTTAAGAGTAGATAGTTTTTATTTCGTTACTGTTACGCTTGTCCTTTGGAATAATGGTCCTGATTAAATACATAGCAACTGACTTAATGACATGGTCTGAAATTCCAAAGCCTTCAGTTACTACAAAAAGCAAATAGCACGTGTGTGCACAAACCTATGAGCGCATAGGTACGACGGGCAAGAAAAGTGAGCAATGGACCTCGGCACTTCGTGACCGAACCACCCGCCCCACTCCCTGTGGCTCTGCTAGGAAGCCCATTGTTTTCCACAGGGGAGTCTGGCCACTCTGAGGAACAAAGGGATGCCCATCCCAAAACACAGCGGCAGCAGATGTCCCACACCGCATCCCAACATCTTCCATGGGCGCAGACAGACGGTCTTGGTTGGGAGGCTACACCAACGCGTCCCCTCGGGGAAGTTCTCTGGGACAATGACCCTGCCCTGGAAAGCCCTTCTTTCAGTCTCTCCTCCAAATGTTACCCGACAGCAGAATCCATCGTCCTGTTCCAAGTTACCAGCATACTTCCCACGGTCCCCCCGAGCCCCACATTCGAGCCCGCTCTTTTGAATTCAGCAAAGTCGCGCACACACGGTAATTATTTTAGACAAGAAGAAACAGATGCCACGGTCCCTTCTCGGAAAGAGCACGCACACACACACACACACACACACATACATATATACTCATATTTCAGGGGGTGAGCCCCGGACCGTCTCCCCGTGTGTGCGCACCAGCGTTCCTGCCTAAATGCAGCTGCCCGAAGCCCGCAGCCATCCTGCACATGCTAAGGAAAGATATATCGCCCGCAAAGCGTCCCGAAGCCGCAGTTCTGCCCGGGGAAGGGGCGTCCGGAGGCGCCGTGGCTCCCGTGCTCGGCACCGAGCCTCCTTTCGAAGGAGCAGGCACAGACCTCCCAAACCACCACCCCAACCCGCTGCAGCGCCGACCCCATCCCCATCCCTATCCCCATCCCGCCGGGCTGCTGGAGCGCCCCAGTCCCGTAGAACAAAGGGAGCCGTGCGGGCGCCCCGGGGGGAGCTGTCCCTCTGTCGCCGAAGGGCGCTGCCACCGTCCCGCGAACGCCCGACGCCTCCCACTCCGAGCCGGCGGCGGACGCTACGCTGCCCTGCCCTGCCCAGCCCTGCCCAGCCGAGCAGCCCGCGGAGCGGAGCGGACTCAGCCCCAGCCCGGCCCCTCC
>VWZD01010412.1:446965-525523 GCA_013396695.1 Sakesphorus luctuosus | reverse complement strand
TCCCGCCGGGCTGCTGGAGCGCCCCAGTCCCGTAGAACAAAGGGAGCCGTGCGGGCGCCCCGGGGGGAGCTGTCCCTCTGTCGCCGAAGGGCGCTGCCACCGTCCCGCGAACGCCCGACGCCTCCCACTCCGAGCCGGCGGCGGACGCTANCCCCGCGCTCGGATCTTACGGCTCACCTTAAGCCTTGGAAAACTCAGAGAAACTGACTCACAATTAACTTTTGTGAATTATTCGCAATTAACTGTTTTAGAATGAAACGCAGCACCTCCCACTCGATTTCTGCAATGGTGTTTTTCAGCACCTCCTCAACCGAATAAGTATTTACAGCAAGCTTTGCATAACGTATCTCATCTGCACGATCCTGATAAACACATTAGACATCAACAATGGAGCGCGACTACCCCATTGTGTGAAAAGAGAGGGGAATAAGAAAAAGCCCTGTAGGGCTGTGTTCATACTGCGTGTCTGGGACTGAGGGCAAGGGACAGAAGATTCTCCCCACACCCCCATGAAAACTGCCCCCGCACAGAGAAGAGACGGAGTGTGTGGATCTGTATATTACACTGACATACTTGCTGGCGAAATACCCCGTGTGAAAAGTTTAATGGCTTGTGCTATTTGTTCCTTTCTCATATTTGCAAGCAGGCTTTTTCCAAGCTAGGTTTTTAAACAGCAATAAGCTTCCAATCAACCTCAAGCCAAACCCACATTTGCTATGTAACAGTGGAAAAAGGACCTGAACTACAGATACACAACAAAACTCCTTAGCATGTGTAAGAAATCCAGCTTATATCACCAGATTTAATATTATCAGAACCACACAGTAAAGATGGAAAATGCATTCTGAAAGCCTTTCTCATTGAAATACTTCAGATATTCCAAAGTAAATACGACATTTTTGAGCTACACCTGAGATATTCCTTGGTAGTCCTTCTGTTTATAGAAAGAGATCATGTTCTCACACAATTTTTCAAATCTGTAACCATGCAAGTGGTGGAGACAGATTTTGGATGAATCTCAGGAACTAAAGCCCTGCAGCCCTGCTTATTCATAGATATATCACTGTTTTGTTATTTGTAGATTTTCAGCACAGATGCTTAGCTCCTAGGATTTGTCTTGCCCTTACTTCTTTATATCTGTAAAATTAATGACTGCTTTCATTAGAAGTGGTCAAAAACTACTTCAACAAAATATTTTTCCCACTGAAAAATTGAAGACTTGGTCAAAATTCAGTTCAACGGAAACAGCGACAGTTTGATGCAGATATTCTGAGGAGGATAATTTAGGTTTGGGGTGGTCTGAAAGAGGCACAAGCAAGAACTATTCCTAAGCAGCGCCATGATCCCATCCTTCCACCCTGTTCTCTGTTCAGGTGAGTGCTTTGCTCATGACTCAGCTTACTTTCTGGGAGATAGTTATTGCATTCTTTCCCAAATAATGGAAGGGGGTGGAAGTAATTTCCTTCTACTCCAAATCTAAATGAAACCTAAATTCAAGTTTCAGTAAGGAAAACAATTACTAAGCAGTCAACACTATTTATCAACAGCACAGCCAGAACAGGGAGCAACATCACAAGACAGTGACTGCAAACATTTCACTGAGAAAGTATCTATTTCAACTTCACACATTAAAATTATCATAAATTGCATGATATAAATTATCATTGTATTGGCATGAAAATACAAAATGTTCTACCTGAGAAGTTAAAATTTTCCATTTGATCCAAAGAGGTGTCACACAGGAAAAAAGTGGTGCAGCTTTCCTTTCATGATCCCACCACTGTGCTTCCAAAGGGGTAACAGTGTCTACTTCTCAGATGCACTCTTCATGCCCATTTGATGCTTAGATTCCTGTGAGTAAGAATGTCAATCTGTAAAAGTTTGTGGTCTTTGGTAGCATTTATAATAAGCAGATAGTAATAAGCATCTTCATGAAACTGCCTTGTCCTCCGTGAAAAAAACCCAAAAAAATATCCAAAGTTTTCCTCTAGCCTTCCAGCACTCCATTTTCTGCCTTGTTTTCAGGTCTGTGCAAAAGAAGGTAACTCATTATCTATCCTTATTTTGGGGCAATTTTCCATTTTCACTATAAAATGTGAATTAGCACTCTATTGCTATATCTTACATTCTTTGCTTCGTAGAGGAAGAAGAGGAAGAAACATCAGTCCCCAAACCTGTGTTATTTCCCTAAAGCAAGTTAGTGTAATGTAACTCAATCTAGAATATTTTTTCTCTTTTTACTACATCTACTGGACTACCTTAATTACCACTGTTACAATCTGCAGCAAAAGAAAAAAAAAAGATCTAAAATAAACTAAAAGACATGCCTGGTCACAGATGATCAAGCAAACACTGAGAATTATTTTCTTTGAGATATAGCTCATTTCTTAAAACCAAATAGTACATCCTGGGCCATATAAGAGTTCAGGGATAATCAGTATTCAACACACATTTAGGTCTCTCAAACATTAGGTATAACTCAGAGAATATTTAAGGGGAATTTCCAACTACTGAATCATTAAATATGCTTTCTTTAGCACTCAGATGTCGTTCTGAAGGGGCACAGGCAGAGGCTTTGTTTGGCAACAGCCTACAGCCATTTCAGAGAGAAAACAGGAGTGTGGCTGCATCCCTGTTTTGCAGCTCTCACAACTCCCCAGAAGCTGTGGCAGACATCCATGTACATAAGAGCAGTTTAATAGCTGCTTCTTTACGGATAACTTCTTTTACTTTTCTTTTTCTGGATGTTTCCACAGGGTGGATTACAGTTTCTTGATTACAGCCTTAAGGCCTACAGCTTCAGGAGCCAAGCAAGTTGGACACAAACCTCACTGTAATACAGGCTGAGACTGCAAGGGCAAAACTGTGGAAATTCAGGGTCCTGTTTAATCTGACAAACCATGAAGCAAATACACAACAGCCCTTGGATTGGCCTGTGACAGTCCCTGGCTGCTAGAAGAGCACTAGTTAATGGCTAGAAGTACCTCCTAAGCCAGCCTTGCCGAGAAAAGAGGCAAAGAAGAGCAGAGCCAGCCACTTCAGAGAACAAAACCCGAATACTGTGAACCATAATTTGCACTGCCTGTCAAGATTTGCAGCAAGGCAGGAGAGTAATCTAGTCCCAGTTGTGTTCGTGGCTCTAGGATAAGGATAGCTCACTAGAAATATAGAAACATCTCATGGTATTAGTTAGAATTGGATGGGAGGTAGAAGTGGTCTCAAATGTGTTTGGTTGGTTGAACCATGCACGTAAATACCATGATTAATGAATCAGTAATTAAGAGAGGTATTAATATTTATAACTTAAAATTAGTTTTCAGTAGTTTTTTTTTTTTTTAAAAGGCAACATCAACCCTTGTTTTTCTTAATCTTTCAGACACCAGGACAGTTACTGATTGATAGGATTTATTATTTCATATTTCTTTGGACAGAAAATTCTCATAACATGGAGAGATTAACTATGCAAGAGGAAATTTTTCCTGCTTGTAAATGAGGAAATTGCATCAGCAAGAATAGCTCAACCAAAAAAAAATATATAGCATTTCCTTGACAGAGAAAACACAATTTAGATCCCCATGTTTCTAATGTCATGCTTAGCCACAAGACCAAGCTTAGCCATTTTTCTTATACTCAGTGGGAAAATTCTGCATGTTCATAAAATGTGGCAGCTACACCTCAGCTCAGTGGGACTGAGTGCATACCAGGAGCTCTGGGAATATACTCTACAGTAGTTAGGATACTTTCTTACTTCAGACAAAAAAACCCTCAAAACCTGTACTCAGGCAGGAAATCTTGTTTTAAGACTGAGCAGGGGATTTAACAATAACAGTCTCTGGCTTCTTTGTCATGGACAACGGCCACAGGTTTGAGCTCTGTCTGCACACAAGTGAGTGATTCAACAAACATGCTGCCAGCGGCCCAGAGAATTCCAGTTTTGTGACTGGAAAACCAGAAAGCAAAGACTGTACATGAACATCTCGTCCTTCACCCGCCTGTGGCAAATTAAACTGTGTATGAGTTAAAATGAACAAGCAGTGGCTCCATACAGGAATGCTCTTCAGGTGCTTTGGAAAACCACAATTAATACAGTACTGATAGATCATCTGCCTACTCCAACCATGGATCTCATATGAGATTTGTATTCCCACCTGTCAAAACACTTCCAGCTTTCCATTTTGCCATAATGTCTCCTCATTTTGCGAAGTAGGGACTTTAGCTTTTTGTCCAGAGACAGCAATATACCTTCAATTAGCATGATATTTTTCTCCTGTGCAGCAAAGACCTGCATAAGACAGCCTGAGGGTCTAGACCCAGAATTCAAAAGAAGAGGTCACCCCAGGGGAGATCTCATCCTGTGTTTTGGGAAAAAGCATAGGACAAGATCGAAGTAGAAGCACTCACTTTTTTTCTGCCTAATTCAGGCTTGAAATCAGGTTGGTCCTTGATGCAAGGTACCAAAGTCCACCAACCTAACCTGAATATTTCATGCTAATAGTCTTGTGACAGCCCTGGTACAGAGGTGGCTCAGCCCTCACCTGCCATCACGCACCAGCCTCTGTTGAGCAGCCAACTGCTCCCCAGAGATATCAACATATTTGGGCCTTTCAAAAGGCACATCTGGAAAAGTCCCTCTGTCACTGCTAATACTGGTGAGATCTTCACCTAAGCATGAACAAGCAACAAGAGCAACATGGGTGTCTTCTCAGCAGGCAGCAGGGAGGCAGGATAGAGAAACTCAGGGGAATTCCAACCTGGCAGGCACTGCAGCTCTGTGCCCATTGTACAAAGGCACATCCTCAGTTTGGTTCAGGGATCTCAGCACCTGACCCAGTAGCCACGGGGCAGAATGAACCTTAGTGTAGCTTATCTGCTCTGAAGGGCTGAGCATCTCCCTCTGACATATTTGGGTGATAATTTTCTGGTTTCTCTTTGTAACTACCTGGATGGAGTGCACAGAAAAAGGGACTCCACAGGGAGTCAGATACTGCATGTCCAACGGACCTGGTAGTTGCTGGATCAGCACAGTGAATCATGAAACCAGGAGTCCCCAGAGGAAGACTCCTAGAAGTCAAGTTTTCTTTTCTTACTGTTTTTTAAACAAAGCACTTGCAATTTTCCCTACTAACCTGCCTTGGTAATTCTGCTTTTCAGTTCAAAAGTAAGTACACCCATTAAAATTATGAAAAACACCCACCAGAAAATATTCAAACGTGAGAGCTGCAAGAACCTTCTGAAACACCATCTTGCTAATTCTGCAAACTGAGAACATATTTCAAGAGCTCAAGGAAGAGTTTGATCAGAGGTAAGGCTTGAAATTTCAGATTTCCTGAGTAATATTCCCCTGCTCACCCAAAGGATTTTACTGTTGATGTTACAGAACAGCAGAAGGCCACATTTTTCCTAGTAGAACAAATTAATCTCTCCTCCTTCTGTAAAAGAAATATTGCTGAGACATGGCTGCATCCCTTCACAAGAATGCCCTGAAGCAAGTCATAAAAACTGTAATTAGGAGAGGGAAAGGCCCAGGGTCCTGTGAGATTCAGAAGTTTGTGTCAGATTATTCTACACATTTAGTGGCAAGAGAAAAATCTTCATTTAGGATCCATGTAGCACTGGGGAAAGTCTCTTTGTGCACCTGAAGACAAACATCGCCTGTAAAGCATTTGCGCTGCAACCTCCACACATACAGGAATATACAGCCTGAAAATCTTTGCTGCAGAGTAATTATGGACATTCTTTTCCCATTTTATATACTTCTCACAGAACTCTTTGATTTTGTAATGTATGTCTTTTTGTGGATCCCCAAGCGCAGTATGTGATGTGTTAAAGGCAAAGATTTCTAACCATGTGTAACATCTGTTTGGGGGATCCTACTTCCCACAGGCGCATGGACATGGTGATGACACATTTTTGTGCTGTTATCCTCTGTTATCAAAGACTCTGCTTAGACAGAAAGCTACTTGGATTAAGGACATTGGACTACAACTATTCTTTCCAACAAAATTACCCAGCACAAAGGCATTGCAATTAAACTATAGGTATTTGCAAACTTACTTTCAGAATAAAAGCAAGTATATTATAATATTACATCTCACATATTGAGGTTTAACAAGTTTCTGCAGACTGGGAATGACCATTCCTATGTGAAATGATGTGAAATTTTTACAACATATTTCTCCAGGTTCTAATGAGGAGATATGCTTTATTATTATTTTTTTCACTATTTAAAACTGGTCTGCAACTCCCATTGGAATTTTTAAAATGCAAGTCCATTTCTTAAATAAGTAGAAGATAGTTTTAGAAAAGGCATTGCACCACTTTGGCCAACAGAAGTTTAAAAGAGAATGATCTTTTAAAAGGTCTCATTGTAAATACTAATACTGAAGAGTGTCCAGGCAATTATAGATGAGGAAGTTATGATGCTTGTATTTCATTTAGTTATGCATGATTCTCTCACCTTTGCGATTTCTTAGAGAAGAGTTTAAAGGGGAACTGACTATGTAAGCTGTGGGTCCAAAACCTTTTTGACTCCAATCAAAAGTGCAGAGAGATGCACAATTCAGCCAAAGTCTTTGCTGGATGTGCACCAGTCAATGAATGGCAGCTACAATGAAAGCAGTATAAATAATAAAGAGAAGTGCAGCATAGAAAAGTCAATTGCTAAAGAACTCCTAAATGAGATGTTACTGGAAGTTCCTTCTTAGTAACTTTGTAAACCTGAGAGCCTTCCACTTCTCCTGCCAGCTAAAGAACAGAGATCAACTTATCCAGGGCACATAAGGACGATTATTTCTTCCAAGTTAATTGCAAGAAATGCCATGAAAGGTAACGCAGATGTGAAAGATGTGCATATGCCAGGCAGATGTTGCCAGCATCAGAGTTCTTCCTATGTTCCCCAGATATTAACTCCTCACTGGGGATTATGCTTTCCTTATATGCAGGGAAATAGCAATTTCTTTGTTCTCCGGCTGTATTACAACATAGTGAACTCCTTAGGAGTTCATTTTTTTGCCAAGAAGCAGCAAATTAATAACATATGTATATGGTGTGTTTCTGCTTCCATCACAGGTGAATGCAGGGCTTGTAAGAGAGGCTATTTACAACCTTCTGGAAGCAAGGATCTTGAATCCAGCCCCAGCCACACCAGCATGAACCAGCTGCAATTCTGCTGGATGAAGCAAGGCAACAGTGATGTAACTGATGCCTCAGCCAAACTTTTAACTCTGTCCCAATAGAAACAGAGCAAACACACCAATGCAACTTTCCTCTACATTGCCCTATTAACTCCTCATCAATGCTGTTATTCAAGCTGTTCTACTACCTGTCTGAATCCAAAAATCTACTTTATTAAATATCACCCCTTTAGTCATTAGTCTCTCTCTGTAAAAAACATAACTTACATAAACCCTTTCAGCACTCACTGACTGTGTATGATTTAGCTGTTCTCTGTGATTATTATTCTGTGTAATATATAGATCCTCATTTTTACATAAATGTATCATAACCAAGTTCTATATAATTACAGTGTTTGGTCTCATGCATGTCTTGTCCTATAATATGTGTTACAAACCATTAGCTTTCATAGATCTCCCAACAGGCGGTCACTGTCTTTTCTTCAAAATATTCACTCTGTTATTTCATATTCACCCATTAAGAAACATTCCTATTTTGTGAGTAGTAAACCATCTTTATCTCCAATACTGTTTTAACTGAAAAGGTTGTGCTGCTTCTTGAAGGACTGCAGCAAATGAAGTTCATAAACCCTGCCCATGTTTAACTGTTATTCCTAAACACACGCCCATCTGAAGCAGAAGAGGTGGGCTGAACCAGGCTTTGAACACTGCAAATACACTCTGTAAAATCCATAATAACTGCTTAACAAATACCACTATTTGTGTTCCTCAAACAGATGCACAGGCTTGGGGCTGACCATTCCCACAAGCCCTGGGTATTGTACCTGCTTCCAATATGGGATAAAAAAAGGTTAAGAAAGAACAAAATGAAACTCTATGCCAAGCCATTTTTGGGGTATTACCGGGCAGACGACAACAGGTCTGAAGGTCACATTTCACATCCATAAATAGAGATATTTCTAACTGGCACCTACTAAACAAGACTGGCTGCTTGCTTTAGACAGCCCTAAACAAATATTAATTGAAACCATGTGTAGGACATGTTATCTCTGAAGTAACTAGAGATGTTCAGCTGACTTTGGACTCAATTACCCAATAGCTTCACAGAGAAAAAGCACATTCATGAAAGTGATTTACTGTTTTAATATAACACACAACTGTAAAGGGTTCACACATGACCCTATGGGTTCTATGATTATTCTCTTTAGGAAAGCACAACTGAGAGAGAAAAAACAGATAGAAAGCTGCTGTTTCTTCTGAATAATTTGTCCATGAGCTCTGAAGCACTGGCTTGAGGGAAAAATTACCCTTTTACCTTAAAAAAAAGAATGAAGTAAGGGGTCTTGAGAAAATGAGATGAAAAAGGATCTCTTCCTCCAGCACATCACCCATCCCAGTAAGAGTTAGATGCATTGTATTTAGTGCACAAGTGTTGTTCCTGCCATACATCTCATACATGTCGGGAAACTGAAGAAAAAATGGGTGCCTGCCCCTCTTCCCAACTCATTTGCTTCTTCATGCCTATACAAAAATAATAAGAGGAGTCCAGATTGGTTGAAGTTCCTTGCTGCACTGCCTCTTGTATCTAGAACTTAGCAGGGATAATGCCAGTAAAACTTCATAGGATGCACGACAATGGTTTCTGCATCAAACGTTACAGAGAACTATTCTATGTAATGGTCTGGCATCTCATTAAGGGTGTTGTCACAGTCATCAAAGTGATTGCAAGGCCATGGAATTGAGCAGACTGATGAAACATAGGACAAGCAATGTAAAAATCCAGAGAAGCAGATACTGAGGATATGTATGATGCTCAAGCACTTGAAAAGAACACTCATGGCCTTGGAGATTCTGTGACACTGTGAAAGGATGGATAAGACACATTTTCCATTGTGGAAAAATTAGGGCTGGTATCTTTATCAAGATAGCATACCAGAAAGACAGAAAAGTCTCCAAAAGGCTGGAGTCTTTATTGCAAACAAAGCTGGTAGACTTCAAGAAAAGCTACGTAGGCTATAATGAATGTTTTTGACTGTAGGGAGAAAAATGAATGGCTTGTGCCCAGGAACTGCCTCTGCCTACAGAGAGAACTAGGTCTGTAGGAGATCCTTATTCAGCACGTTTCCTACAAAAGACATTAATTTACATTTTCTTGTTTAAAGGACAGATAACTTTCTCTATGTGAGAGATTCCAGCAGGCCTGGGCTCAGAGGAATGAACGAATGCTGCAGAGACCACTGCACATTTCATACAAACACTTACCAACCATTGCCAAGATTTCAAAGCTCGCAAAGAAAATTATTTTTTTCCCCCAGAGCAGAAACTAGGATATCAGCCCTGATTACTCTGCAGTTGTTCACCTCTAGGCAGTGCAGTTTGAGAGGCATAAGACCTTAATCAAGCTCAGATGTAAGGAAGGATTTCTTTTAAAGGCTATCAATGTTAATGAACAACTCAGTCTTGTTTGAACATCCAGACTGTGATATGGGCAAGTGTCTGAGTTTATCATGTCCTCAATATTTTGAACAGCCAGATTTTATTTGCTAAGCATTGATCAGACCAAAAGAAATGAGCTTGTCCAAAGTGGCAGTGGCTAGACTTGAAATCTCAGCTTCAGAGAGAGAAATGTTCAGAATTTGATGCAATTTTGCTTCAGCCACCTATGCTGAGTTTTGGGTTGTCCTTGTAAACCCAGAGATTAAGGGAAACTGTCCTGCAGTCTTAATGGAAAACAGAAAGGCATATCCTCACTCTAAAAGGCTTTTACTTTGTTCTTCTGTATCTAAAAGCTAAAAAGAGATGTTGAATATTTTCACCAAAGGTAACAATTCAAACACAACTGGATGTACTAATTTGCTATTCCTTGTGCATGTTGGGAGTGAAGATTCCAAGGTAAAAACCATACTGAAAACCAGAAACCAAGTATCGCATCAGTTTTAAAAACACACCCTTCAGAAAACTACTCCCTTCACCTCATTTATGAGGGGAATTTGTATAGGTTCATTTTATCCTTTGATTTGTTATTTATTGCATTTTGATTATGCCAGTAGTCTATAGCTGCAATATTGTTCCGAAAAGCATACAGGTGTTTAATTTAAAACAAAAAGACTTGTGTACATTTTTTTAATAATGAAACTATTTCTACTAGTATTAGATTCTTAAGAAGTCTTTTGAGTTTACATTTTTCATATCTAGTGGTTCAGATCATACACTGAAATATATCCTATGAAATCGGAGTAGCCCTTCATAATTATCAGTCTAGTAAAGTAAGGCTTTTCAAATGCTTCCACACTGACCTGTTCTGTGTACTGTTGCTCAACAGCTTCTCTTGAACTTAGTAATCATGAAAAATTCAATATGTTACACTGGAGCTTCCCGCTCCTCCTCTCAGGGCAGCCTCCTTCCTTACTGTGCTGGCTCCCTCAGCGTCTGTATTACTCATTTTTGCAGTAATACTGCAGTTTAATCTTTGCAGTTTTGGAAGAAAAGAGTTGCTACAGAAAAATGTGCATGGAAAGGTGTGCAAAATATTGATCAGTATGTCAGGCAATCTGCAGAAATAAAGCTCTATCTTCTGCAAGCAAGATTCAACCAATTAGGGGGCAAGTGCACTCTTCCTTACCAGTAATCCTCACTTGGTCCTCACATCCTTGCCAACTGAAGAGGAGGAAGGACTGCTACTCCTGCAGCCTCTTACCCTTCTTGCTTTTTCAGTCCTCACTGTAACCAAACTTTTAGGAAATTTAGTAAAATTCATATTCACTAAATAAACTGTTTTCTGAAAACCATGCTCTAATACTGAAGCTTTGTAGGTATCAGGTGTGAAGGACTTCACGTTTTAACTTGATCCTGCAGCTGTATTAACACCTCCTCAGGGGACTCTGGTTTTGTCCTGAAGTTCTTATCTGCCACCACTCCAAATATAACACATGAAGCTCAGATGTCAAGCTATTTACATAAAGATGTGATGGAGATGTCATTGTTAACATAAGCATCCCCTGTTCACACGACATGGATATTTGAAAACAGACACCTGTTGCAGGGCTTTTTGTTTTCAATAATTTTATCTGTGTACTTTAAGAAAAGGCATATAGCAAGACTAACTCCCTGATGCCCAAGCACAGTGTAGGATCATGCCACTGCTTCACACTGGGTTAAACTCACCACCACACTGATATACAACACAGGAACACTCAATTATCACTTAAATAGCAAATTTTCCCCTGAGAACACACAGCTTGTCTGTCCTCATTAGCAGAAGACTATGACATAGCTGAGGAAAATGCTCCCCTCAACTTGTATTTTCCTAAGTACTCACAGAAATGTAAGCTGAATAGAAGAAAGGAAAAGAAAAGCAGTCTGCACCCTGACACCATCTAAACTTTTAAACTTAAGAGAATACCAGCTACAGCAGCTGGAACCCATGGCTGGGGCCCCAGACTGCCTCTTGGGCCACCTTTGATACAGCCAAGAGCACCATCATGGTAGAATGGAGCACGAGCAGAAGTCACTCTCTAGTCTTCACTGCAGGTGTTCCCTCGCAGTTGGTGTTTTGAGGCATAATCATTCATTTGATTACAACAGTTTGTAATTTTAACTAGAGACACGTGGCATACCTATAGTCTTGCCTTGATTTGTTTAAAGGTAAGGCTGATGACTGATCTCAGATATCACATTTTTTCAGCTGGCACCAAACCCCATCTTTGCCTTTTAGAAAGAGAGAAATCTTGCTCATCTGCATTTTCCTCTTCCACTATATGTGTTAAGAAATCTTGAGTAACATTTCCTTCCCCTGTCCCATTCTTTATTAAATATTTAGCTATAGCTGCTTTCAAAAATAATAGCTGTATATGGGAACTCTCATTTTATTTGCACAAAAGATGTGTTAAATATTGTCTTATTTTCTTTCTTCAGTGTATTCTTCACAAAGAAAGAAAAAAGCATTATATATTCCAACTCCACAGGATGCCAAACATAGACATCTCCTGAGCAAACAGAATAAGTTATTCAGTATAATAACTATAAAGACAAGAGTGAGATTACAAGAAAACATCCTCTACAGCTGTAAACAGAGCTGCAAGGCTTAATATTCACCACTACTACATTTCTATGCTGAGCCTATTCCAGTCTCTTCTCACTGCTAAAGCAAGCAGATTTTTGTTATTGCTGTTGTTATTTGGGATCTCCTCTGTTCTTTTTTTTTGCAGAGAGAAAGGGTCATGTGTTGATAAATGAGTCTGAAAGTCAACCAGAACCAACACTGAATCATGCATCTCTTGTTTTAAGGTTTTATACCCTCCCTGCCTCCCCCTCCATACACACACAAAAAAAAAAAAAAGGGAAAAAAATCAGGAGTGAATAGCCTGGGGAATTTCTGCTTTGGCAGAACTAGAGTAAGGCAGTAGCCAAACACATTGCTACTGGCATTCAGTCTTGGAAATTTTAAGCCAGCAAAATCATAGCTTGCTTCAGTATAATTAAAACAGATGCTCAAAGGGGACACTGTAAGGCTAAGTGGAGAAATTATATAAAATGTATTTTAATGATCAAAATTTCTCGAGCAATCAGAAGACAAGGAAAATGGTGTTTCTATGCTTTGAAAGTAAACCAGAAAAACTGAAAAAAAAATATGCATAGTAGTAATTAGATGTGAATTCTCCCTCATGCCCTAAAATAGTCTGTTTGGACTAGTGCTATGTATTAAATCTTGCAGGCTACAGGTCTTTGTTTTTGTAAGTCCTGCATCGATTGCAAACATGCAAGGATTGCACAAAGAATTTTAAGCCACCAACCAAGGTCTGCCTAAATGCATGCATTGCCTTTTTCTTTAGAACGGTGTTTGACATTTTGAGCTATTGCTCAGATGGACAAACTTATATCCATGTGGAAAGTTTTTCATAGCATTATCCACTACAGTGTTTCACTGTAGCTGCTTTATCTTGATTATGGTGGGGGAAAAAGCCATTAACCAATTTGATGATTGGTTAAGGAAAGCTCATAACTGAAACAGTTTGGCTTATTTCAGTTATTCTTGTCAAGCTCCATATGGTCTCTATAGCAGACAATTCTCATTTTATAACAAAACACGAATTTCAGTCCAGTTTGTTCAGTTTCTAATGAAGCTTGGACATGTTCTGCTCATTCTGCTATTTTGAAGTCACTCTCCTCATTTTTAATGACTTTATAAACAGAGCAATGAACGGGGCTATTGTGCCCTGCTGTGTCTGATTTACATCTATATTAAATACTTGCTATGACTCCCCCCAGCAGTAGAGAGCACCTTCAAAAAACCATATGAAATTCAGCCTAAGGCCCACTGACAATGCCAGAGTGAAGTAGAGGGGTCCCATCACAAAGGGAGAAGTCAGGCTCCTGAGCTTTTAAAGGGAGGGGGAAAGTAGCTACAAGCCATAAACAGGGATTCTACTTTTTACATGCATGGCAATGATCCACACAGTGACATATCATCTATAAATTTGTTAGCAACATTAAGTAATAGCCTTCTAGTCTTGTGTTAAGAATTGACACATATTGTACTGAAAATGCTACTGTGGACCTGTGGTAGGGGAGTTACAAAAATCCCTGACTTCCAAGGCTTAGGCACTGGTAACTTGTTGGCAGAATAAGGGTAAATCAGACTGCAGCAATTTTTTATAATCACCCTACGTAAACCCATGTGGATAAGGTACAGGTATGGTCTAAAGGCACAGGATAAAAGAAATACCCTTTATCCAGCCTCCAACACAGTCTCTGCACTCCTCAAGATCAATGGTAAAAGAAGCTTCCTACAGCATCTCATTAGAGAAATCTGATGGGGATCATAAATCAGGTCAATATATCAAGGCTGTTAAAAGAATGAATAGAAGTATTAACCTATTTCAGATTCAGGTTATTCTAAGTTCCTTTGCTTAAACACAGAGGCTACAGAGGCATCACAAACTGCTCATGGGCAAGGTCAGTCTCTGCTGTGCACTTCCAGCCATTTTATCCCCCACCCTTTCAATGCATGGAGCACTCCAGTCCTGGGCATTACACAGAGTAATTGTTCCACAGACTACGAGATATCCTTCATGTCACGGGCAGATTAACTTGTGTTCTTATTGTAATTTCAAATAAACAGATGATTATTTTGCTTTGATGTTTTTTGTTGAATGTATGTATTGGAAAATATAACTTATTTCATCATTAATTGGGAATGAATGGGAATCCAGAGAGTATCTTACATGTGTTACAAAATGACATTTTAGAGTGCCTTCAATTTTTCAGCAAAATGATAGGATATACATTAATATTTAATCAAATTTAAGATAAATTCTGTTTGTCAAAATTCTTTTGATTAGCCTGATCATGCATCTTATGCAGTATAAAAATAAAATGGGCAACAAAAACTCACCATGCATCACCATGGGATTTTTCAAATGCATAGAAAAACTGTATTCAGAAATATAGAGTACCACTATTCAGACTGAAAATCTGGTAGTCAGGCTATCTGTAGTGATCTCATGGTTCTGCTATGATTCAGGAATATAGAAATCCATTAAAGTGCTTTCATTAATCCCTGATGCTTTTACTGTATGCAAAAGGCATGCAGCTTAAATACAGAGTTATACAACAGGCTTTAACCTTCTGCCATGACTCCTTCCTGAGTCTCATTGGCTTAGGGAGGGAAACAAATGATGAATGTGAACTACAACAATGAAAAATTTAGAGACAAGTTAGGGCAAAATGTTTTGCAAGACATGACTACCATAACTACTAGATTTGAATGAGTAAATGGTATTCTAAAGGCTACAGTTCAACATCTTTTTATACAAACAGGGGAGATTTCAGCTTTGCTTTGCTGAAAATAGGTTGTGCTACTCCCATACAAACTGGTGCAGAAAGAAGCTGAGAAATAGAGAGAAGCTGGGGAAGTGCAAAAGCCTTTTTTTATTAAAAATGAGCAATTTGTCTGCATTTTCCCCCCTCAAAGGTCACTGATGCTCATTTACATGCACTATTACATGATTGCTTTTGCTGTTGTTCCTTTGAAGATGGTTGTATTGTAAAAATTACATTCTATTCCTTGTGTTTTCATTAAGTTAATAGTTAACAAAAAAAATGAAAACAAATCTCATAAGCAGACACAAAAGGTCCACACTAACTCACAAGCTCTATATTCCAACTGAAAAGAAGCAGTCACTGTCCCACACAGCTGCTTCCAGAGCCATGGGAACTCATCCTACCCACAGGAATTGAAAGAAATAGTAACTGTGAGCTTTAAAAAATTAAACACCTCCATGAACTAAATAATATGGTTTTCCACCTCCTGAATCTTCCTGATAGCTTCCTTTCAAGTAGCATCAGTCAAGTGACTGCAAACACAGGTGAGCTGTAGACCCACCCCAACAGCCAGCCAGCTGCCACCTTTGGCTGTTCAGTTGTCTGTAGCTCTCTCTGCCACTTCAAAATTGTTCACCCTTTCCTGATGAATTGCATTGGTGCTGATCTCTGCCACTGCCCCCTCAGCCCCACACAAGCGCCATTCCTGTTAGCAGAGGAAAATACCTCTGCTTTGTCTCCATTCTGATATTAAGGCACCATATCCGGATTCCGCCAGCTATGGGATTGTACACAGAAATCTCCCTGCAGGTAACATCTCCTTGCCTGTCCAGCATACACATTATCCCAGATGCCCAGTCCCCTGCCTGCATTGAGTGATTTCAGTTTTGTTACTTATGCCTACAAAACAACCAGCACCCCCCCGCTTTTAAAATTCACCACAGTAACGTTAAATTAATAAGATCAAGAAAAAAAAAGAAAGAAAATATGCAAAAACTAAGGAAGCAGTGTTTGCATCATGGGAGGTTTGCTTGCAAGCTTCTTCCAAACCTCAGTCAGGACCCACCAACTTGTTCTCTCCAACACTGTCAATTTTTTTCCAAGCTTTACTAAGCCTGTAAGCAGTTCAATCACAACAGCAGGTCCTATATCATTCAGTGATAAACATTTACCAGAGCAAAGACAATATACATTTCCAAATTTAAAAACCAACCAAGAGAAAACAGTATTTCCTTTTGTAATATAAAATCAAAACTGACCTTTTTTCCTTCTTATTTTTTCAGATAAGTTTTAAATTAACTACTATGCTGGAAACACATATGGGGAATTCAGTCTTCTAGTGCAGATTTGAAGGATTAACTCTTCAATTATTAAATTGTACCAACAGCTGATGACTTACTGTGCAGTCTATTTTTAAAAGTGCATGAAAGATTAGTGTAACCAGAATACCTGGAATAAGGACATTTAGCAAAACTCTGCCATGCAGAAATCTGAAATTAGTGTTCAAGACCTAGTATATCAATTTACAGTTAATGCCAGCCTTGCTTTCAGGGGGGCTCAGGTCACTTTTTAATGGCCTTCAACAGCTGCACACACACAAACCCTCCCTCTGCCCAAACCACCATGCAACAGCCAAGTTTTTTTTCCAACTATGGGGATGGTTCAAAACCTTCCTTAAAAGCATTAGATGCCTGCTTTACACTCAAAATTACATATATGATTCACTAAATGAAGGCTATCACAAGTTTATCTTAAAAAAAAAAATGGGTGGAGTAGGAGGGGACTATTTCAAACTGGAATTGATGCATTTCTCTAGAGCCACCAGAAGGTCCCTTTGAGATCCTGCTAAAATCCTGGTGGCCATATTCCAGAGGATTTGTACTTTGCAGAGCTCCAGGGTGAGGAGAAGAGAGGGAGGAAGCAAAAATCCCTCCAAAGCATCATTCTCTCCTACTGCTCAGTGCTACTCCTTGCAGACTGAGGTGAGTCCCTCTTACAGAGGTGTTGGTCCTCCAGGAACCACAGGCAGGTTAGTACAAAAAGAGCCCTCCATGCAGGTCCCTCTGAGAGTCTCCTAAATATCTCACCCTGCTGATAAAATGCAGTGATTTCTGTTAGAAGACTCTCAGTATGCACCTCTCTGCATCTGTTTCCTAAAAAAATTCAGCATGCCTAAAGCCACCACAGTGCACCTTTCCATTTAAAGGGACAACACTTGATCTTATAAGAACTCACATTTGCAATATTTGTCCCAGGCAGAAAATCTAGTAAAAGTTGTCCTCAATGAATGTTTTTTTCATGTCCTCCATGAATCAGGTTCTTTTCAGAGTATCCTTCTGAAAATTGCACGCATGAAGGTTTACTGCTGACCCACTAGCTCCAGGTTACAAGGGCCTGACAGAACATACTAATACCAAACACAAGGTACCTCATTTGGAAAACTCCTGTAACTTAAATAAAGTGCCGTCTCAGAACTCACTCCATAGACCTGACTAAGCTGAGACATGAAGGGACATGAAATAATTGAAGTGCTAATAAATTTATGTGATCCCTTGAGAATAAGCTTTATTTCTCTGGTAACTTCTGCACTGTGTAAGACAAGGCAGAAGGGAACTCACGACACCAACAGCCAGCTGAGGCAGCACACTGACTGATCAGGTTTGAAACAAGGGTTAGAACTCTAGCAGGCATTAGCAAAACATCAGCACAGCAAGAGTTAAGAGCATGGGCTATACTTTACTGGTGGGAATAGTCTGGGAAACAGAAATAGTAGGACTAGGGTCTTTTACAATGACTTCAGTTTTTATTAGCATATTTTTACCGGATATCCCAGTTAAGCCAAACAGCTTGTTTACAATAGGGTCTTGTACAAGGACAGCTTAAAAACTATTATACAGAACATACAGAAGGACAATACAGTCCCAGTACAAGCTACCAGCATGCAGTAAATCATGTCAAAGCCTCATGTTACACCTGATTAACTGCTTGGCTCCGGTACCACAACCCATTCCAAGAATGCTTGTTTCAGTGTAGTTAAGAGTTGTCAGAGAATTTATGTCGTCTGATGGCAAGTTACACAAAATAGTGCCCCAGTGTATCATTTAAGAAGCATTACTTGGCATGAGCTGCAAGAGTGTGTGCTTCACACCTGCAGTATCCTCTGGTGCTATGTACTCCTTAAAAGCAGACTCCATTTAGATGTCTCATTGACTAGAAGAAATCACATCACCTCTGTCCCAGTGGGATCATATGAGTCTGGATTACAACCCTATCTGAATTACGCTTCATCAGACACATCCACACTTTTATCACTCATGAGTCAGTCCACCCTCAACAGGGTTACTGCAATTAAATTATATTTCCCATGAAAGTTTTCTTGATTCTGCAAAATGTCTTAAAGATAGATATTTTTGTAAATATGAAGAACTTAAATTTTTTGCTAAATGTACAAGCCTGTGAGTGGGTGTAATTTTTACACCCCCTGAATGCAAAGGAAACTTTGTTTCTGTGACGTTCAAAGGCAACACAGACCACTAAAGAGGCAAATTTCAAGAGCATCCTAAGCTCCACAGATTGGATAACTGTCTAACATGCCAGGTACTATGAAAACCAAGCAGTAATTCACATGAAGTCTGTTTATCTGACTGTCAAACAGCAAGATATGTGGCATTATTTGAGATGTCATGCATCTTGATCAAGGGTTCTGTAAGTTGGCAAAAACGTTTAGTTGTACAATCCATTAGCTCTGACTCTGTATGTTCCTGCACAGCTTTTTCCAGAGTTGTGCAGGAACTTACCAGAAAGCTGGAGGTCAATTTTAGCAGTAATATCTTCTACACCACATGCACAAACAAACCCAACATTTCTATGGGGTTCCTCATGCTTGCCCAGCAGAAGGCTCATTTATATTTTTTATAAGATGAGTGATCACCTATTTTCCAAGTGCAGTCTTATTGTCTCTTTCCTTAGGTAGGACATGTGCTTTACCCTTGATTTCATAATCTGGTGAGATGGTCTGTACTTCAAGTCTCTGCAGGAAATGTAAATCCAGTAAAGAGGACAATTTCTTGCATTTAGCATATTGCAACACACATGGTGGGCTGAGCACTTGAATTCCTCCTCTTGCTTATTGATTGAGGCAGTTTCTTACTATAACAATTATATCACAGATCAAAGAAAAACATTTTCTTCTGAAATTGAACAAGGAGTTTAATTAAAATAAGAACAAGGCTTCTGAAATAACAGCAGAACACCAGAGCCCCCATCTCTAGACTGCAAATGTATTTGCCTACTTTTCCTGCTCAGGCATAACACCATTTCCACAGCTATCAGAAGATCTATTAACAAATGAAAGCCTGATATTAAGTTGCTTCTCCCTGGTAGAAAACGACAGGAAGTCCTCATGGTTTTGGTAAAGTGCAAGACTCAAACTAAACACTAACACCATGGCCAAACAGATATGCAAAATCCTTCAGAAATTCAGATATGGAAATGCAGATCCTCCACAAGCTGCAGTGACATTTAAGGAATAGGAAAACACTGGGCACTGACTACCAGTTCACATGTAGTGTACAAGATCCTCTTTCAGCTGCAGGTCATGCTGACTGCTCGGCAGAGAGAGCAGCCACACCACGGGGGTACAGCGAGGTCTGGGAGGCTGCTCACCAGTTGCCACTGCCATTTAGTTGCCATTTACAGAGCTCAGAGTACTGTGCAGCCTTATACTTGCAGATTTGAGCTGAACATTTCAATTGGATCTGGTTTGAAAAATACAAAAGCAGTAAATTAGTTTTTATCCAGTTTGCTGACCTCCAGGTGCTTTTATTTAGTGATAAGAAAAATCAGAGGTTCAGTCTCAACTAAAGTTTCAGTGAATTTACCTTTTCCAAAGCTCAAGATGCAGCTGAAAATCTGACAGATGCTGTCTGTGCTCATTGTCTTGCTCAATCACCTGCAAATGCATTAAGTGGTAGCAGTGGTACCTGCCTATACAGACTCAGTGACTAAGTGCAGATATTACTTATATGTCATTTTCTTTTCCCGGTCTTGCAATTCTTCACCCGGAGCATCACATACCAGAGCCATGATGTGTTTACACCACCTTTCCTGTGGGGCTGTGCTCTACCATTCCACACTAGGTTTCCAGGAAGCCGTGTGCCTCTGGTAATTCAGCCTGCTACAGGCACCCGTAAGGCAAAATTGAATGGAAACTGCTGTATTCCTTTCAAATGGATCCATGCAATTTTTAAATCTACTTTCAAAAATTCACCAAATATACCCAGGGGAAATAAACTAACAATGTGGATTGCTGCCTGCAATAATTATACAGATAGCTTAGGGCTTTTAGTGTAGTGAGGAAAAAAAAGGAACAAGAAAAAGATTAACAGGCTTCACAGCAATAACGTGATTTAGTAAATCATGCACTTCCCCTTCCACGACAGTAAGTTTGACATCACCTAGATGTATGAACACCTTACTGTATATGTTGGTTTTCCCAATTTGGGGGTCCCTACTGAGAAGTTCAATATTATACAGGAAACACACCTATAGTAGAGGGCTTGCTACTACTCTCATTTTGCCATACCTGCGGATTTGTGACTTCATCATTTTTTCACTGCACAGCTTTGTAAGAAGTCGTTTTACTGCAAATAAGACTACCTGCTCATAAAAAGGCATGTACATTCAAGTGCAGTACTGGAAAGCAATTAAAGTTTTGCTTTACCAGTGTACCAGGCTAGATCAATTCTTGCTGAGGAGGAATGCATAGATAGGTAATGGACTTCAGGATGTCTCAAAGCCACAGAGTTGTGAGCTGAACTATCTAAATACATAGAAAGCCTCAAAATCCTGACAAGCTTTCTCTTATTGAATTTCAGAAGAATTTAAAGGGAAGTCAGGCACCATTTGTAGATGGGCATAGTTTGATATAGCCCTTAAAAATAAGCCACTGGGGGGTTTTAATATTTCCTTTAATTAAAATAGTCATACAATGGTAGTCACACAAACAATACAGTGGCAAGTTTTAACATGTGGAATGAAATGGTATTTCACTACCTTCAAATAACTACCAGAGACATTAGTCCTGACTGTATTATTTTTCCACTGAAACTACACCTACAGTGTTTCAGCATTACAACAATTTGCACTTGCATCATCTTTTCCCTTATTAAAAAACCCAACACAACTTGACCAGTGTTTCTACAAGCAACTCTTGCTCAATTAAAATATTATATCCAAACAAATTTATGCTACACCCTCTTTTGTCATGAAAGTACTTTAATTCCAGACAATAAACATATGTAGGTGTCTGCTCATGACCCTGAATTCCTGTTTTAAATATATGTTTCAAAGATAAATTTCATGTAGTCAAAGTCAATGGGGAGCAAGCAGGAAAAAATGAATTGTTAAAATTCACATCAGGATTAAGAAAGTTATGTGCAAGGAGTTTGTTTCAATGTTAATCTTAGCAGGATTAAAATCCATATTTTTTGTGCATTTTAGTCAGTGGATTCTTGAAATCTTGGAATCCATGAGAGACAGAATCACTGAGTAGGAACTGCACTGTGAACACTGAAGTAATAACAAATAATCTGGATACTTTTCTTCTAGTTAAATTAAGAAGAAGCCTGCAAACATTTCTAATACTAAACTTGCCAAATTATACCTGTAGTCACTTCCTGGTGTCATCTCACCAGTTTGGTTTGTTGCATATCATATACCAGCATGTGAATCTCCATAGAAATCCTGGCTGTTTGGGATCCATATTTTCAGGGGACCCTCTTACCGAGTTGCACAGTACCCCTCCCAAAAGCAACCAAAAAGAGGAACAGAGAAACAAACAATAAAATGAAGAATGAAAGAACACAAGTTAACAGATAACAGAGGTGATCTTTCGAGTGACCTATACTGTACCAAAATATCCTTATTTATCTATATTATGATGATTTTAATAACACTGTCTACTTGAAAAAAGTTAGGCAAGACATTTCTAATCATACTACATGTCCCTAGTAACCAAAATAATGCCAGTGCCATTACAACAGCATTCTTACGTAAAACCAAGAACTTTACAAGAAGGTCAACACACTTTCCAGATGAATATAGCTATTTGCATTTTACTGATGGGGAAACAGCCACTGAAAGCTAAAAATGCTACCCCTAAGGGGCTTTGCCTCAAGTTTGAGTTTAGAGAGTCAGCTGAACAACTTGAGTACTGCTTCTAATGCTGATCATTGCTCCATTTTCACCTTTTATTCTCCCTTTTACATTTCCAGTGTTTATTCAACTGCACACCCATTTACCTTTAGATAATGCACACTTGGGTTGAGAGATGTATACCATGTTTAGCAAAATACAGTCAGGGTCTCCAAACACCACCACTACACACACAATCAGAGTGATAACAGTCCTAAGGCTGGCAACAGGATGGATGGGAGGGAATGATTGCAAGAGGGAAATTTTAGTGAAATAAAGCTCATTATATATTAATCTGATGTTTCTGTTTTGCAAAAATGATGCACCACCTCACCAGTCTAAAGCACCAGTGTCATCAACATCATCATGCTTCTTTTTGCTCCAGGTCAAAAAAGTGTATCTGTTAGAGATTAAAATCTAAACACTAGAAATAAACCAAAAAGGAACCATAATTAGAGAAATCCCTTTTCAGACAATACCAAAATTATAAAGCAGATACTAGGACAAACGAAATAGTTTATTACAGTGAAGAGGAACTTACTGCTGTGATCTGGCAATGACTGTAACACACAAACCTGAATGTTGATGAAAGACCAAGTGGCCTTCTACAATTTGAATCTTGCCTTTGCTCCTGGACTGCTTGAAGCACCTTTTCCACCCCACTTTCTCTTTAGCCTATTTCCCATATTCAGCATGAATATTTGCAGCTCATGGAAGAAATACCAATCTCATGTTTTAATGGATAACAGCTCCTTGAATAGTCTGAATCTCAGTGCGAGACATGACTTGCTTTACAACACACAGGAATTAAAGGCAGTTCGTAACACCCGTTACTTTGGCTTAATCTCGAGAGGTTCTCCACGTCCCACCCAGCTGGCAGAGTATGAAGCCAAGCCAATGTTTATGCAAGTAGAGGTAGCTGTGGGAGCAAGATCTAGTTTGGAAAGAAGCTATGTTGAAGGAGTCCACAGGGGTGCCATGAAGATGATCAGGGTCTGGAGTATTGTCCCTATGAGAACAGGCAGATTTGGGTTTGTTTAGCCCAGCAAAGAGGAGGCTCCAGTGAGAGCCTACAGCAGCCTGCCAGTACTTATGGGGGGACTACAGAAAAGATGGGGAGGATCTCTCAATCAAGGACTCTAATGATAGGATGAGGGGTAAAGGTTTTAAATTGAAAGAGGGTAGATTTAGATTAGACATTAGGAAGAAATTCTTTACTGTGGGGGTGGTGAGGCGCTGGAACAGGTTGCCCAGGGAACCTGTGGCTGCCCTGTCCCTGGAAGGGTTAAAGGCTGGGTTGGATGGGGCTCTGAGCAACCTGGTCTAGTGGAAGGTGTCCCTGCCCATGGTAGAGGGATTGGAACAAGGTGATCTTTAAGGTCCCTTCCAACCCAAGCCATACTATGATTTAATATTCAGCCAGTATTATCTTTCCATAATATGAGCTAGAGGTTAATTTTACATACATCTTTCTCGACAGGATCATTTTGAATGGCAACACAGTTCTTTGCATTTTGGTAATTTTATCAGGATAACTCTTTATAGCTGCCTTCTTGCTAATTACTCGTTACCTTGCACAACATTAGGTTTTAGTAAAGAAAGCCACATAGAAAACGCAGTGTTCACCTTGGTGGACTCGGCAGTAAAACCACATTGCTTGAAAACAAATGCGTTCATGCAAATGCGGATGCCTCTGAGTCACCACACAAGCCTCACATCAGCACACAACCCCCTGTAATTTGAGAACCTCATTAAACCTATCAACACTTGTATCTCCTCAGACTGATAAAACAGGAAGTTTAGTCAGCAGTAGGCTTTGCTGTCCCCTAGCTATCATCTGCTGTAATTGGGAATTCCCTTCATAGTTGTTTCCCCTCTTAATGATAATGGGCATGGCACAAAGACCATAGATTCCACACTTATTCACAAATATGATTCTCCATTTGAGGAAAAAAATACGCAGTCCACAAAGCAATGTAAAGATACTTGTTGTTAGCAGAACTGCAAAACAATAAATCTTCAAGTAAGCAAAAAAGTCTTATTCTAAAAAAACCCACAACACTTCAATTACTGTATGGTTTGTTCAGTTTTCTTTTGAAGACACTTAACATATGGTATGATTTACACAACACTGTCAATGAGCTCAAGACATGAGATTCAAATCAAACTGCAGAAGTATGCAAAACCTAACACTATACATCAAGACTGTCCTTCTCATCAACTGAATATGGCCATTTAAGTTTGCATGTATAACTAATTCTGGTGGCTAAATATTCTTTTAAGACTAAGAGATGTATTTTTTATATTTTCATATGTATGGCTTGTGCTCATAGCTGATGACATAAGAGCCACCAAGGGGTGGAGATCAGTGGCAGTTCTCTCATTCCAGAAGTGCATTTACACTCCTGACTCCAACAATCTCAAGGACCAAAAAAAAAAAAAAAAAGGAAGTTTGAGCACAAAGGAAATAATGGCACTTTACAAGATGAAGTCTTTGAAGTATACAGCACACAGACTGGCTGTACCTCCCTCCCTCAAGGGTTTGTGCAAGTCCCTTTTGAGGTGCTCCAGGGCTCAGGCCCCATAGCTATGCCAGTCATCAAGGCATTGGGCAGCCACTTCTCCCAGGAAAGGCAGGCATGACAAACAGCTTGGGCAAAACCTCTCAGCTGTCTCTTTTCTTTCCAGGGCTTCAAGGAAAGAAGCTACAAATGGGGCCATATACTACAAAATACTACAATCTTGAATAATATCACACCTTTCCACATCACTCAGTGCCCTGCACCTCCCAGTGCTGTGTCTGCTCCGTATGTTCAAATACAGCATCAGGTTACTTCCTTCTCAGTAAAAGCACTTTAGAAAAAAAAAACAGCACCAAAGGGTTTGTAAAACAAAGTTAAAAAAAATACCACAAGAGTTTAACTGAGAACCTCTTGTTCAGTTCTCAGGAGTTCAGAGAGCCCAGTGGTTTCTCTCTTGACAACAGATAATTTTAGTGGTGTAAGTTATCTGTGCTGCTGTAGCTGTTGGAGCAGCACTTCTCAGGCTCTGGGTCACAAGTAGGTCATAAACCTTCATGCAGTAGTTTGCAAAACAACTACACACAAAGTAAGATGTTTTTAAAAGGTATCTGTACATTCCTTGATATGGAAAGAACTAAACAAAATCAGCACTGGAAAAATGATAATAATTCAAAAGCTTTGCCTCATTATTTTGATTGCAAATGATAACTACTGTGGCAGCACTCCACAGTGCACTTGTGATTCATTTTTTACCCCCAAAGAGGTTAGGCAATTCTGAGATTTTTTTCCCAACAACTTTAGGAGGCCATAAAAAAACCTTTAGAAAACACTGGTCTACATGGCCTCACCATCAAAGTTCTCTGTCTGAAAATCTGACTTGCAGATTCTCAGTAGGCAGATGCCGTGGATCCTGAACTAGAGGACAGAAGAGAAAAAATAAGACTATGGGATTTTCACTTGTGTTGGTTTTAAAATCAATGATACAAAGAATACAAAAAAGAACTCTCTATTCTGTGTTCAAAGCATTGAGAATTGAGATAAACACGTCATTAAGTATTGGAAATTATAAGAAATGATATCAGAAAATAAGTGATTTATGGCTTGCATTTTGGAATAGTACCTTCATAGTAGCTACCATTTTCAAATTTTGGCAATATTTACATTACTAGACACCTAGGGTGGAAGAGAAGAAGCCCACCCAACAGGACCATGAGCACTGAACAGCAGCAACATAGCAATTCGTTGTCTACCAAGCATATCAACACAAACCTTAGCCTCATTTTTAATTAAAGGCAACATCATAAATGCACCTTAAATGAAATCTGGGTGGTATTTAGGAGCCAAGCTGAGGAACACAATCCTCAGAATTGCTGTCCAGTCTTCCACACACCTAGAATCTGTGGGTGTCTGAGTGATGCCACTGAAGTTGTGCTGCCCACACCCAGGTTTGTTCAACAGCCTGCTGCCCATTTCAGCCCCAACCCAGCTCTGATTCAGGGCTCTCCAATTTGGCAAGAGCTTCAGTGCACTCTAACCCAGAGCACAAGCTCAAACAACACACGACATGCACCAGTCTCAGGGAGGAATTCCTGCTGCAAACATCACCCTCCTCTTCAAATTCGTGCACTGTTTCACAAATAAATCAGTAAGTCAGTATTCAGAGCACTCACCAGGACTCAAAGACCTGCTGTAATTTCCTTACCTGACTTGAGGGAACTCAGACACATTCCCTCTCCCAGCAGACTCCCGCAATCCTGAAGCTGCAGGCTGCTTTGGAGTGTTATTGAGGAAGGATGTACTTTCTCCGACAGCTTTGCCACTTCATCCAGACCAGGAATGAAAGCATCATTATACCTAAACACAAAAAGCTTTTACTAGGAAGATGCCTGGGCTTTGATTCCTGCTGCATATATACCAGACATCATAACATCATATTAAGCACAAAATCCTTGGACTGTGATGATGGACTGCCTGAGTGGCCAGCATACAGTGAACAAGCAAACTGCCTCCTTGAACCTCAAATCTGTTTCTCCAGGAGAAATAGGAGAATGCTTATCCCACCCTGTGGGAGCCTCCAGACCAGAGCAATTTCAGGGACAGTGGGTTTCCAAAACTGACAAAACCATTAAACTTTGGCTTTACTGACGTCCTTTTGTGGCCACAAGCTGTTTTCTTCCCCACTGGCATTTCACCTCATGTTAGTCAGCTCTAAAATCACTTTCTTTTTCCCCTTGTCAAGACAAGGGAACAACATGAGTATTGCTCACACCAATAGACTATTTTTCAATGTTAAATTTCCACATATAGCCTTAGTTCTTCATATCATCCCAATTGTCTCCTGGTAAAAAAAACCAACTCAGGTTTTTTTCTGGCATGAATCAATCATACTAAAAATTACTTCATTGCATGGAGTGAGGGATATGCCAGTTTTCAGCTAACCTTCCCATCACAAGGGCTCTTACCTACAGTGAGATCCAGGAAAAACTGGTTTACAGAAGAAAAATAAAACCTTGTCTGACCTGGAGTTTCTTTAGGAGGCTGGAGAGGAACAGAAGGATCCAATCAAATACTACTTTTTGTGCATCCTAGAAGGAAAACAGTGAGTCCATAATAGGTGTGGGATTGCCATCCTCCTTGTGATATCCAGCAATACAATTACAGTCAACTGTACAACAGCTTCAGATTCCTTAGTGTCTTATTGCCTAGCCAAGGAAAAAGCTGACATTACTTTTGAAGATGTTTGCTTTGTTATACAAATAATATAAAAGACAAAGAGTTTCAGAGTGTAACATAAATCAAGAGGTCCTCTTGGTACCATCAGAGTTAAAACCTGTGACTTTAATATATAGTGTTTCAAGCAGAGATAATCAGACTTTGTTTTAATTGCTCCCTTTGTGAAAATACTTCATTAAATTAATTTACCATGTTATCTTCTCAGAGCACAATCCATTACTAATTCTAAAATTATTGATCCTTTCATTTGGGAGTAATTTTTCAACATCAAACTGGTTTTTGCAATTAGCATATAGTAGCAGGCTTAGTAAAACTCAAGGAGTCCTCTAAGGACCTAAGAGACTGCAAAATGAAAATATTCCTAAGCATGCTCAGAAATTACCATCATGCATAGTCATCTTGATCCTAGGCAAGGAATGCCATAAGAACTTAAGTAACTATTGACAGCACAAACCCCAGGTGAGCTTACTATGAAAAACTCTCTTTTCTCTTGTCCAGCCAACAGTGACCTACACATTAATCAAGTTGCATCACCAAGGGTCTCAATTTTGCCCTCCAGGCTGTACCTTGCAGGAACATACAGAAAAAACCACAGCATTCACCAAATCACAGTGACTTTGTATTCCTTTCTCACAGTCTTCTTTGGAAACCAGTAATTGCAAAGCCTTCAAGTTCTGTGCAAACAAAAAAGTGAGCATTACCAATTGCCTGGGAAGCTGTTATATAAGAGAAAAGCTTCCTGAGCACCCACAGACTCGCTGAGTGAAAAGACTGCTAAAATAGCACTACTTGCATTCCTAACAATTTATATAACCACAAAAAAACCCATTCTAAAGTAATTCAGAAAAACTTAAATTTGCATTATATCATTTGGATGGGTTAAATCACACCTATATTTCAAATGCTGAAAATGGCTGAAAAAGTAGTGGCTGGAGCAGGCATACAAGGTGAAGCTTATTTACAACCATGTTCCACATATGCAAATTTTCATTATCAAAAGGAAGTTTCATGTACACTGCAAGGTAATTAATGCAAAGTCCACAGAGTCGCTCTCCTTCTCCTTGCTCTTCTAAACTACTGTATTTCCTCTCACATTTTTTCAGGATTCCTCCATTTCTCACACATGCCCTTACCATAAACAATAACATATTGGCATTCAGGTGGAATAAAGGCCTTTCACAAAATTTCTTCCTACCTTAATTTTGTCGGTGTATAAGTTTGCATGGTGACTGTAGGACCCCAAGTGGCCTTGCCCTTAACTTCTACAAGATCCAAGGACTTCTTTTTCCTTAGGAGTACCTCCTTTCCAGAAAAATCTCTCCACAGTATACAAAAGTTTTCTCTTGAGAGCAAATACCTCCAAGTTTTCCCAGGATATGCATTAAATCACCTTGCAAATATGACATCAAGAAGTAAAGCAATAAAAAGGCATGCATCAAAACAACACACCTCTTGTTCAAATAGGTAATAAAAGAAGAAAATTCCTAATGTCCAAGCTTGGCAGAACCTCCCACTTTGATCTTGTTATGAACTGGTGTAGAAGATCCTCAATCCAGCAGCACGGATGGGTTTGAACCCTCCATTAGGGTCTGGGCAGCAAAAAGCCCCAGGACAGAAGTCATCTACTTACAGGTCACTCATTCTGACCCACTCCTGCACTGCTGAGTGGTCACTCTCCCCGCACCTGCCAAAAGAAGCAAAGCTAGAGACTGCAGTATCAAAAGGCCACACTGCCATGAAAGCAGAGACCTGAGCCCAGCCCAGGGGGAGAAAGCTTCATTTTCTGTAATTCCTTATTTCTCATTATTTTCCATGTGGCAAGTTATTTTTTTTCTAGCTGATATCATGTTGAATTTGGGAGAGATATGTATCTTTACTTCACATAGATTTTTATGTCTGCACATATGGTTCATTCATTACTGGAATGGGGAAAGTAGTATTTCAGCAATTCAGAACAATGAAACAGCCAAATCCCCCTATCTCTTCTAAGCATGATGGTCACTCTTTTAGTTGTTTACAGTATTTATAAATAGCTTGTTATAACATGTAACTTTAGGTGAACATTGCTGTTCTTGTCTTTCCCTCCAAACAGAGGACAGTAAGGGATGTGACCTGCACACACAACTGCTGATTTATGCTGTGCTGACTCAATGGAACTACACTGTCAGCAAGACAATTTCTCATGATTACAGTGTTTACTAGTCTCACTGAGACCAGAAGTCCATGTTCTGAATGTAAGAAGAAAAGCTGTGAATAGTTCAGATACAAGACATAACACATGTATGACATGTACAAGCTAAATGTCTCCTTTATGCAAAAGACAGATGACGCATTCTCTAATTAAAGGTTAGTCAAGGAGCATAATGACTAGAGGCCAAATATGAGAGATGATAATCATGATTACAGGTTGGTCAGACAGATCAAAGTAATAAATTGGCTCAGTGTTCCTAGAAACAACTTTATGAACTTATGATGAGAAGATTACTATGTCTTAAATTCCTTCTCTATCACTTGAGACTTTTTCTTGCCTTTAAATAGCTCACACAATTTAGACACTTGCTTCTTTTCCTCCTGCTTTGACCAGTGCTGAAATATGGGTGAAGTGGAATGGAATGTTACACAGTGAAGATTAACCTTGATCCATCAAGCTAAGGGATGGCTTGAACCTTTCCTAGCCTATGCCTATCTGTACTCTCCAGGGCTGCAACCTGCACACTCATTATAATATTGTGACTCTGTGCAGCTGCAGAAACAACCTTCCCTTCATGGGCTGCCCTTGGCTGTTTCCTTCCTTGCCCCCCACTTCTTAAGCATCGTTTCATCCTGCCCTGCCTTGCCAGTGTGCCTCACTGAACTCCTCTGCTAAGTGTGAACCACAGCTCCTTGCCCCTACACTTTTCCTTTCAGCCCACACAGCTGCCCCCTTCACAGCCTCCCCAAGTGTTAGCACAGCAGTAATCACCACCTGCCCTGAGCCATCTGTTCCAGGATCTCATCCAGAGAGATTTCCTCCAGAGTTTACCTGAACTGACCAAGACCATCTCTTTCTTCTTATCTCAGTCCTGCTCCACAGCACTTTCCCTCACCTCTCCAAGCACCATCACATCCTTCACAGTGTGCTAACACACCCCTCTGACCCTTCTTCCTAGAGTAGAGACCTGAGCTATTCTTCAGCCTCAGAAGGGAACCCCTTAGCCTTCACCACCCTGACAGCACACTCTGTGACTCCACACCCTCCTCTCCCACCTGTGGTCCTCAGACAGTCCCCTCCTCCCCCGGCACACCTCAGGCCTTTTCATGCACAGCCATACCTCAGTGCCTGTGACAATCCAACTCTAATGCCCTAGGACCACAATCCCGTTTATTCCCCTTCTCCAGACAAAGTGCCCTTCCCTTTCACTTTCCCCAAGGAGCTTCTGTAAAGCCCCAGGGTTCCCCAACTCGCCATAACATCACAAGTACCTCCATTCATTTTCCTGCACCCCTTGCTGTGAGGATCATGCCCCTGTTCTCCTGCCTCCACAGCCATGGCTTATATCCAGCATCCTGCCCCCCCTAACAGCTGGTTACACAGCTGTTCTTCATCCCAGCAACTGACCTGCTGTCTCTGCTCTACCTGTCAGAAAGTGGGAGGAAGAAGAAGGGAAGAAGGGAACAGAAACCATCTTCCCAGAAACTGACCTCTGTGCCACAGATGAAAAATGACCTCTGATTTTACCCTAGATTTTGAGAACACCTAACTGAAATTTTGCTCATGGCCTCTTGAAGCAAGTCTGAATAGATACTTCATCAGATAATAGGAAGTATTGTACTGTCTTAATATCAAGCAGAGAAACAGCGAGCAAAAAGGGGATTGAAAACTTGTTACTGTCTTGTTTTATTGGGATGCTCTGAACTACATGTCTTTTTATCATTACGGACACCAGTTACATAAGGATGCTCAGAGTATGAGCACTTAATGTAAAAAGAAAAATAACTAGTTACCAGTATTCATTTAAAAGAAATACAGTGCAATAGTTCCCCCTACTGACAGCCCAAAATCAAATTACTAATCAATGTTATTTCCTGGGTAGTCCTCAAATTACTAATTCAGTGTCCTGACGTGGTACCCACTACCTACCAGCACACACTAAACCATATGAAAATCAGTTGTCTTGGAAAATAATGAAGATTTACTCAATGGTAGAGAACAAAATTTAGTTGATCCATATGATTACTTATCACATATGCCTAATAATAGCATACAGGCCGACGGAAAGATTATAAAATGTGAGTCTGTGTATTCTAAATGAAGTGCCAGGATATTCATCAGCAAAACCAGAAATGTAAATAAAGTGCAACTTTACTGTATTGACTTCTGTGCTTGCTGAAATCTAAAGGGCAGATACAATGTCTGAGCAGGGACTTGCAAAACTCGGGCTATATTTGAGGACTGACCTCTTTGGACAAAGGGCAAGTCTGATATTCAGTCTGGTCCACAATTCCAAACAAAAAGCAGTGAAAATATTGTTATTCTGCTCTAGTGCCAGTTCTTGTGAGCCAGTGGCAGCTGGGTTAAATCAGAACTGAGAATAGCCACTTAGAGAAGTCAAAATACAATTTGGGACTAGATGTGCTTCTGCTCATGAAAAGAAACCAAATCATTCCTTCAGCCTTATACACCTAGCTTTCATTTCTGGGTTGTAAAGCTGATGTGATTTTGCACTGTGATAATTTAGTAAAAGAATAAGAGGCTGAAGAAAATAATCTAGTACTTTATATCCTCATCTCACATAAAAAAACCCCCAAACAAACAAAAAAACAAACAACAACCAACCCCCCCCCAACAACAACAAAAAAAAAAAGAAAAAAAAGAAAAAAAAGAAAAGAGTAACAGAACTAGAGAGACGATACTGAAATATGGATTGAACCATACAAATCTATAAATCAGGATTTTTACAGACTTCTGGTATGATCCTGTCTCCCTGTATAGAAATGCACCTGAAAATTTGCTAAATGCTATTAAAGATAATGCCAAATCTCATTGCAAACACCTGTACAGTACATATGATTCCTTCTGCCAAACCAATATTCGGACATGGGTCAGCTGCTGACACCTGTACACAATCCTGTAGAAGTTGCCTTTGTATCAAAGGTCTCACCTCACATTCAGTTCTCCCTTTGCTCTGCCTAGTAAATATAATTGTGCATCAGCAGTGACACACTTTGCTCTCAACTGCATCTCCAGCACGTGGCTTTTTCCCAAGAGCACGTTCCTCGCAGTGCACAGACAGTGTAATACTGCTCAGTCGGCTCCCTGGCAGGATCTGAGAGCCTGGCTCTTACTCCAGGTTTGCACAGTGTGGCACAGAAATGCCTTGCTCAAAACCTGGGTTTTCCAGAAAAGACAAAATATGACATATAAAACAATAGTTAAAAGGTTTTGCTTTTAGGGCACATTGCAGCTGCTTCACATCACACTAGAGCCACGATCCTACCGCTCTAAGTCTGATAAGGTAAGATGGATGTGAAATGGCCATAATTTAGCATTTTCCACTCACTTTGGTTTTAGCAGTGGACCAAATGCTATTACAGAAATCCTCTTTCTAATAATGTACTTAAGGGAAAAGATATTTGGAACATCTTTGTTGACATTTACAGATAATGATACTGGATTATTAATCCCTTAGGACAGAGAGAAAATCTTTTGGAGAGAAGCTCCTGCATCCCAGGTACTACCTGGAATGCTGTAGAAAGGTGCTTTCTACAACTACTGAAAGGAGGTTGTAGTGGTGGGGGGTCAGCCTCTTCTTCCAGGCAACCAGAGACAGTATGACAGGACATTGTCTTAAACTGTGCCAAGGGATGTTCAGGTTGGACATCAGGAAGAATTTTTTCATGGAGGGAGAGGTTCAGCATTGGAACAGACTGCCTCAGGGAAGTGGTGGAGTCACCATCCCTGGAGGTGTTCAAGAAACAGAGTGCTATGGTTTAGTTGATACGGTGGGGTTCAGTCAAACGTTGGACTCGATGAAATCTTGGAGGTCTTTTCCGACCTCTATGATCGTAAGCCACAAGATACTTTGTTTCCGTGTTCTACAGCCCAGCTCCGAGAAGGACTGTCCTCTGCCTTTTCATAGGCGTTCATTGAGCAGAGGTCGGACAGGGGGTGCTTGCCTGGGGACGTCGGTGGCTCCGTGGCTCCCGGGGGAGCAGCAGGCGCCCGGTTGCCCGGGGATGCCCCGGTCCCTAGCGTGGCGTGACCCAGCGCTCTGTCACAGTACGAACTGGAAAGATCTTTATATTTTTCAGCCTCCTAAAGACAAACAACTTCCTCTCTGCTGCGAGTTTTGCCCAGGTAGCTGTCACGACTCTGGTCTCCGCACGTTTCTCAGCACCCGGAGCGGGGCCGTGCCGGGTTCGCCGCCCCGCCCTGGGCTCGCCGCGCCCGGCAGAGCCCGGGCCCCGCGGAGCTGACGCACAGGAAGGCGCAGCCCGGGCCGGGGGCGGACACAGCCGCTTAAAGCGGGGGCGGCGGGACACCGGGAGTCGCGGGCAGCAGCAGCAGCCTCGGCCACACCCGCGGGAAAGGCAAGTGGGGAGCCGGGAAAGGGATGGAGGGATGGAGGGAGCGCAGCGCCGGGCGGGACGGGGGCGCACCGGGCGCTCGGCAAAGGTGGGGCTGCTGGAGAGGGGCTCCGGCACAAACCCGACGGCGGCCGGGCGAGCACCTGAGCGCACCCGAAAAGCGGGACGTGCCTGGTCTGCGCTGTCCAGCGAGCAGCTTCAAACCCGCCGTCACGTGTCACCCGCTCCTGCCTAGAATCATGGAATAGGTTGGGTTGGGAGAACACCTTAAGGATCATCTCGGTACACCTCGCCCTGCCATGGACTGGGACATCTCACACCAGACCAGGTTGCCCAGACCCCCATAAAACACTTCAATAGATGGGACAGCCATAAGTTCCCTGGGCAACCTGTTCCAGTGCTTCACCACCGTCATAGTAAAGAAGCATTTCCTCATATCTAATCTAAACCTACTCTCTTTCAATTTGAACCCGTTCCCCCTTGTCCTGTCACGACATGGCTCTTGTAAATACTGTTGCTTCATCCTGTAAGTTCCCTCCAGTTCCCTTCAGGGGCCATCCACAATGAGCTACATCTGCTAATCAGCTTTCCCTGCAGCTCCTTTTGCACAAAAGGAACGTGTATTGTACCGAGCATGTCACAAAAATCTCAGGAACAAACTGTACCCAAGTACTTTGTAAGCACTTAGGCATTGTGAGCATCTCTGCACTACAGGGAGCGCCTAAGGGGGTTGCAGGCTGCACAAAATCTTGCCTTTCTTTTGGGTGTTTTGTTTGTTTGGTTTGGTTTTAGATAAAAATTTTAAGTTTCCTTACTAATCTCTTTTAGGATATCATAATCACCATAATTCACTAGAAATTGCAATAAAAAGTCCCATTGAAAGTGAACAGCCTTACAAATCTGATTTTTTTTCTTTAGTGTAAGTTCAGGCAAAAATTTACAGTTGGACTCAGTGATCTTGGCGGTCTTTTTCAGCCTTAACAATTCTGTGATTCTATTCTATAAGTTATTAAGGCATCATAAGTTGGCTCTTTGTATGTATCTCCAGAAACAGGATCTGGGATTCTGTGTAACTATCAATACAACAACACAGTGAAACACTCCTGGGCCTTACTCCTCCTCAGCAATTTAAAGAAACAAAGTAAATATTTGGGCAATATTTTCTCCTCTGATAATGGAAGAAATATAAGATGAGGGAAATGTTCCTGGGCACATTTCCACTAATGTTATATGGTGTCCTTCATGCCACGTACTGAATCATCCCATCAGCCTTTGATAAGGACTAAACCCTGTCACTTTTACTTTTGCATGAGTAAGTATTCAGGACTCCGTTACACACCTTGAGATATTTCTTTTTTTTTTTTTAACTCTGACTTAGGAAAAAAGCAAAAAGAAAGACCACAGCATTAAAGATATGTCTTCTCTATTTCAAACTTAAAATTCTGAAACTACAGTTCAGAACTGGAAATAGAAAAGCTGATTATAAAAAGGTTGGCTTTCTACAAAAATATCCATTTTGCATGAAATCTCATCTTTCTTTTTCAGGAAAAGTTTCTATCAAAAATGTTCAAACTGACCTTTAATTTATTGACCTACTGCAATGCTATCATTAGCCCCCGACTGGCTTTTGTGTCTTTTGTTAACATGAGCAAACATTCTGATGAACAGGAAGACCACCTCTGGTATGGGATGAGGGTGTTTGCAGAGTCCACTGAAGGACTGAGATCCCAGAGCCTAGGGCATCCCTCTTCTCCTCTCATCCAGGGTGGCCTGTTCCCAACCCTACCACTGACTTTTTATCCACATGCCATATCTAGGGTTACAGCCTGGCATACACTGCCCTGAAGCAATGTTTTATCTTTAGTCTGTCCCGCACTGAAAACATCACAATGAAAATGGTGTTTTCACCAGAGGGATTAATGATGATGGGGCACAACCCTAGAGAGCAGGTATCAGAAAGGTAATGTTCTCATGAGCGGAGAGAGTCCCTGAGGCTGAGGTGTCCATGGGGAGAGTCAGCTCACCCAAAATATTCTCTTTAGACCACGGAGAGGAGCAGGTATTCATTCAGCCTACCTAAAATCTCGAGCAACAAAGCTTCTACATCCAGGATCTCAGTAAAAAGGCAAAACTTACTTGGGATAGTTTTTTCACTACGATTTTCAGAGCCTGTCATCAGGTGGTGCTACCTTTGCTTGACTTACAGTTTTCATATGACTTTATACTTGCCTTTTTTTTTCCCCTTTCTGTGACATCAAATACAATTCTATGGCAATTTAAAATGGAGAAGATGTAGTAGATAAACAATCTAGGCTGTAAAGCAGTGTTCTTGAAACAGAAGATGAGGGGCTTTAGGAACGGTACAGTAGCAGACAAGCATTATGGCTTTAGGAAAAACTTGAGTGGTATGAATTCACCAAGAAGAGAACAAATTCCTTGCTTTTTACTACTCTTCAATAAGAATAGTTATACCTGAATTTGAAAAGTACAATCCTAAACTACTTCTCTTGATGAGAGATGCTGTGTAAATCTCACCACTTCATTAGCATCAGAAAGTACCCCAAAACATTTACATTAAGGAAGGGAATTGGCAAGTGTAAAACCCAGAAGTTCTCTTAATGGTCTTGCCCACTTTTCTCCTTCTTGCCCTTAACTGACTAAATTTATTCAAGTACCGACTGTTTTGAAAGACAGAATAGACAGAAATGTTAAAGTATATAAAAACTACAGTGAAAATGAGTGATTTATGGACTTTGGATTAAGTCATAATTCATATTCACTTTTCAAGGGCAAACATGTTGCATGTTTTCTTTTGCAGTATGTCCCAGTGGAGCCAAGTTCAACAACTGGAAATAAAGTTTTTGGAGCAGGTAGACCAGTTCTATGATGATAACTTCCCCATGGAAATCCGGCACCTACTAGCACAGTGGATAGAAAGCCAAGACTGGTAGGATTACATTTCTTTCATATTATTTCCATTATGAACAATTCTTTTGATTTCTGGCAGTTTGAGGGATGTTCATTTATGAACTATGCAGACATCTGCACTCCAGGAATAGTATTCCACTAGTTATGGATTTAGCTGTTTAAACTTAAGGAATATCTGGAGGCAAGGTTTCACATTTGAACTTACTCTTAAACAAAATTCAATAAAGATGGTCTAACACATCAATGATATTACAGGTTTTTCATTTAAAAAAATGCAAGTTACTTTTCAATGGAAGTCTTATACAATTACCTCTTGCAGCATAAATTATTCACTTGTCCAAAACTGCACTTAAAGCTGGATAAATCTGGGGGGAAAGCCAGCTATATACAGGACCTCTTCTCTACAAGGTGAATGTATGCACAGATTTGTATTGAATTCACTTGATGGTTATTGTAAGAAAATTCCAAACTAAATGCTAAACTTTAAATATATTATTTATATCCCAATTTTTGAAGCTAAACTCACAGGACTATTGGAGGACTATTGCATGAAAACCAACCAACTAAAAAAAAAAAAAAACCAAACCAAAAGAAATCCCACAAAAACCCCAAAGCAACAACAACAAAACTCTAAACAAAACAAAAAAACCCCAACAAAAAAACAAAACCAAAACACCAACAACAAACCAAACAAAAACAGCCAACCCAAAAAAATTTGCTCAGGAGTATAATCTTGCCTTACAGTTTATAGTTCAGTATTTATGGGACTGCAGGAATGTGGAAAACATTAAAATCTCCATTTTGCTAGACTTAGACTTATCAGGCATATCTCAAACAGGCATCTGCCATCTGTTGGGCAAGGAAAGAGGCTATCCCAAGGACAAGGATAAAAACTCTGTTTTCCTCTTTTTTGCTCTATAATGTTATTGCCCTTCACGTCCAAGCTGTACCATGAACAGCAGAACCAGTAAAGCCTGGTTTTGTCAATGTTTGTGTCCTTTGTCCCCTATATACCCTTCACCAGTAGCTTCAGAGTCTTCCTGTATCCCCAAATAGTTTGGCCAGGCAAAGGCTCATCTGGTGCCTGGTGTGCAGAGATATATCTGCTGACTGGCCATCTGGCTGTTGCCTCCTGGAGCAAGTTATTACTGCCATTTTCCTCAGTGGAGGCACTAATTTGGATTCCTCTCTTCTACCAACCTGCCAGATTTCCATGAAATTTGTAAGAACATACTATCTTTTTGGACTTCAAGCCTTTTGTCAGCTTTGTCTGAAACTGGACAGCAAATTCAGAAGTTATATCTGTGTGACTGAGTGAGAGGCACAGTTTGCATGAGCCCTATTTCTTCTGACAAGTGAGCTAGAAGTATTTAAATATTCACTGGAGTAGAGACTAAAAAACCCTGGTTGTCTCCTCTAGCTGGCTCGACTGCCTGTGCTAACACCTCACCCTGTTTTTATAGATGCATATCTATGTGAGTATAAAAAGCCATGAAATCTTAAAAATCAATTATTCGCAAACCTCTAACTATATGCAAGTCACCATATATTTAAAACCTTTTTTTCCTGCCTAGATTTCTGAACAGATTATAGTTTTCTGTACTGATAGATTGGCACATTACACAACGTTTTAAACATGTATGGTTCTCATTCTTTGATTCTTTAGGGAGGCTGCAGCCAACAATGAAGCGATGGCAATGATCCTCTTACAGAATTTGATAATACAAGTGGATGAACAGCTGGACCGGGTTTCACAGGAGAAGAATCTGCTCTTGATACACAACCTGAAAAGAATCAGGAAGCTGCTGCAGGTGGGTCGTTACTTCAGATGACAAATTGCACTGTACGCTCTTACTGGTCTCTAGAGGTTGTGCCCAACCTCCGTAGAATGCCATAAACTCCAAGGAGCTATGGGAAGACCGAGCTTTCAACAAGATAAATCAAAATACTATTTGCATTGTTTGTTTGTGGAACAATGGTTCATATATTAATGCATGCAGCTTCAATACAAGTGCTGTGACTCCTTAGCTCTGTATCTGCGTTTCACTGACCTTGTACAAATAAGACTGTAGTGCTTATGGAGGTTCATGTTTATTACAATTGTAACACCTTTCAGCCACATACAGATATTTAACTATGGACTAAAAATACATATTTGGGGCTTAAGGCAGCATCATGAAGAAGGAATCCCTGTAAATCATTAGCATGTTTGCTGTTTTATGCTTAGCTGGGATTACTTGTTATGAATGGCTTAAAAGATTTTCCACTAGGCTTCTGCAAAATGATATTTATTTTGATTAGCTGAATGTTTCTCTAATAATTGTTTATCTAAGGCAAGGATTCTCAGAGTTCCACTTCATTAGTCACCTACTTCCTGACATCTATCTGTCTTCTGCACAAAGCAGATATGCAACTGAGTTTAATGAAAGTTTGGGGGTTTTCCTCTTCTTTGATGGTGTTTTCCATTAGTACTTAAGTGATAGTTTCTCTGCTTGCAAAACATTTTCTTTATTTGTGATATATATACATATATATATATATATACTCACACATGCACACTGGTCTGGAAAATCTTAGCATGACTTGGCCAATTATTTTGTTCTCTTTATGGCTATGTCTTTCTTTTCTTTATTCCTGATTGTAGCCTCTTATAAACATGACAATATTTCCATCACTACCACTTTTTCATCCTGTGTTATGCAAGTAAGCTTCTGTAGCTGAAAAATAAAGTCGCTTTTTATTTCTTTCCTGGTTTACGCAGCAGCACTTTTCATAATTTCATTACTACTCAAAACTCAACCACCAAATTTACTGAACTGCTTTCGGCATTAGTTGCAGAAAGCTTAACCCTGTAATTTCTGTCATGGTCTTGGCACATTTCACTAGAACCATCTCCCCTTTGTAAGGAGTTCTTCCACAGTGGCATATGTGTGGGAAGAGCATTTCAGGGCAAGCAGTTGCATTGGTGTATTCCTGGCTTAAAAGATAGTACATTTATGATTATACCATCAAAATGTTCACATGCAGAAGGACCAGTGTATATCTACAGACAAGCTCTACAAAATTAAAGTCTGTCACTGTTCCTTCCACTATTCACGTAGTTTATTTTATTCTGAATTTTTTACTGAAACTTGAAGCATCAGCTCTGCATGTGCTGGGAAATTGAGTGCACCAAGACAAGCAGTCAGGCCTTACACATGGGAGTTCACATAATAACCAGTGTGAACATGGGCAGAATGAAAAAAACATGTCCTTTAAGTCCTGGCATGTTTGGAAATTGTTTCATGATATGCTTTGTGAAGAGAACAAAGCAAAGGAGGTTTATTCCAGACAGACAGAAGGAGGGAGTTTTAAGTGATTTGTGATTAAATGGTTTCTCAGATGGCAAGGGTCTGAGTCACAATTTCAGAAGAACCCAAAATGCTCAGGCATGCTGAAGTTAGGTTACAGTCACCATGGACTAGTTACTGCAGCACCAGCACCAGAGCTGCTCTTTTCCTTTCCTGGATAAAGCAACAGTCAAGTCCATGTGGAGTAGCCTGGCCCATCATTTCACTTCATTGCTGGCTCTGAAAAGTAGTGCCCCACAATGTGCCACATGCACCAACCTTTCTCCATCACCCTATAGCACTGCAAGTCCCTGCCTTAGCAAGCTTTCTCAAGCATCCCGGGCCCTCTGCTCCCTTGGCTTGCCGAGGTCTGTAGATTTGCAGTCTAAAATATCGCAAACTCCTTGAGAGGACGTGTGAAGCAGCAATTATACTGCTTAATAAAAAAGGATCTGAATTTTGAGCTTTGTAGTAGAATGTTTCCAGCTGAGCAAAAAACCCATCAGCTCTCCCCATCACTAATAATGCTGGCCTTTCTCCATTACATCAGGACAGCAGGTAATCTGTAGTTACACAAAAAGCTACTAATTCAGTTTCAAATTACACATGTGACCCACCAGATACTTATGTTGGAGTTTTTCCTGATCTTTAGCACTATCACCCATAGTCTACATTCTGATTTCCAGAATAATTTATGTAGGTTGGAGTAGGATGAGGCTCTTGCAATGTTTCAGAGTTGTTGTTGTTGTTGTTATTATTATTATTCAATAAGACAAAAAACTAAACTGTCTTAAGAAATCTATAACACCAATAATTTGGATGTTTGTGTAACCTACAGTGTTACAACTTTTAATTTTTAGAACATAAAAGATAAATATATTTTCAGTCCAAGTATGGGCTGCATTTTCTGTAGAGCTGCACAGGTCTCCTGTCTTCAGCTGATAAAAATGTATCTTCATTGGTTAGGTAAGTACATCAGGAAGGAACTGCTATAGTAGTTGAAATCAGCTGATAGCCTATGCTTGTTATTAACTGCCAAGTATTATTAATGGACTATGAACACTACACGACACATAGCATGGACAGTATCTGCTGTAATGCTCTTAAATTTGAGTATGCAAATTATGGGTCTAATTTTTTAATGCATCACTGGTTGCATTTTATTGCTGAATATATGAGAAGTTTGGAAATGGGCATTTCATAGAATCATAGAATCACAGAATCGATTGGGTTGGAAAAGACCTCCGAGATCATCGAGTCCAACCCTGGGTCCAACTCCAGTCCATTTCCAGATCATGGCACTCAGTGCCACGGCCAATCTGTGTTTAAAAATCTCCAGGGATGGTGAATCCACCACCTCTCTGGGCAGCCCATTCCAATGCCTGATTACTCTCTCTGCAAAGAATTTTTTTCTGATATGCAACTTCAATTTCCCCTGGTAGAGCTTGAGCCCGTGCCCCCTTGTCCTATTGCTGAGTGCCTGGGAGAATTTGCCTTCCCACCCCCAGCTGGAAGCCCTTGCAGACACCTCACTCCTGCTATTTCAGCCAGTTTGCAACAGTTTCATGGGACACCACCAGAAAAATGTGACTGATACATAGCGGAGTGTCATGGTTTCTTTTGTGCCAACATACCACCTAGAGAAAGGGAGGCTGGAAGGGTACACTGCACAACTAATGAGATTTTTCACTGACTGATGAAAGACTGGGTTCCTAAATAGGAGAGGAAGCTGCTTTTGTAAACATCTTTTCCTTTCTGGTGACTCTGTGAACAGTGTTAGTTTGACTTTCTCTGAAGGTTTGTTACCAGGAGCCCGCCTTTAACTCTGCCTCACTCTCTAGTGCAGGCACTTCTTTGAAATTTCACAGTTCACTCCTCTTCCTTCCTCTCTCTACCACACACAGAGACATACAGAGACACATACAGCGAGCACTCACACAAGGCTGTTCAACCTCAATACATGATCTGAGCACAATCTTTGTTCATTATTTGGAGCCAAATTGTGTTACCATACTGAGTAATACTCGACAAATGAGATAATGCTGGAAATCAGCACTTATCACTATGTACACAGCATAGCACGCTGAGGTATAGTAAAGGTTCCTAAATACTATGACAATAGTAATAATAAAAAATACAAATAAATTAGAGGACACACAGAAGCTATTCAAAAGCAATCTGCAGTTCTTGACAAAACACAAAATGAGGGACTAATGTTTAATCAGAAATACAACTAGAGCATTAGTGAAGAGCAACCTTAGAAGAGGAAGCAATGCACACTTTACAAATTGTTTATGCAGCTGTTTGCCAGACAGATGAGGACTTCTTAGGATTCCTGGTGCTGTTACTGAATCTAAAGAGAATTGTGTCTAGGAGCTTCCAGTGCCAGAGCCAAGCATACCTCACTTGAAAGATCTCCCTGGGATCCCTTTTTGTCATAACATTGAGAAAATGTTCTACTCTGACCTTCACCTGAATCATCTTTACATAAACATGTTAGTTCTTCCACGAAAATAACAATAGAACTAGTGAAAGAAGAGAGAATTTTCCTGCCTCATTAACTGCAATACAAAATTTTGGGACAATCTTGGGTGTTGTGAAGGGCAAAGAGCAGAAGCCTTAGTAGAAAGGTGGGTCTGCCTGGCACCTTTGCTTTTATGCCACAGGGACCATCTCTATTCTGTCACCATTAGAGAAATAACCCTGGAGTGTGGCATTTCTGCTCAGACTGCTTATGTTTTCAAAATTATTTAATGGCAAAAAGAAAGACTGACCAGGAACCATGCAATTTGTAAAAGTTATAAGCACTTGAAAATAGTGCTGAGAAACCTAGTTAAGCAGCTGTGGTTACTGCTAGCTCTCTGCAATTTGCTTCTCTATTTCTTGCTTTCATTGAAACATCACTTCTTGACATTAATCTGGTATAAATGCACATACTACATCAAAATCAGGGTCAGTATTTTATGTTAAAATCCTTCATATTTACTTATTATATTATTATTACTTCTCTAGTCCATAAATTGGATTCATTTTTACAGCAGAACATCCTTTTGTTGCTGTGCTCTTCAATGGGAGACCGAACAGCACAGTCACTTTCTAAAGTCAAATTCTCTGTCCAACTTCCTACAGAGCTGCTACTCTGCCCAGCAGTGGTTCTGGAAAGGGTAGAGGGAGAAAAGGTTCAGAGCCAGCAGAGGAAAGAGTGGGAAAACTATGCCTATGGTTCTTTCTCCTTCTTAAAACCTAGATGGATAAAAGCAAAGCAGATTAGTCACAAGGAGATGGTTTGTGCTGTTGCCTTGACAGCAAATAGTAAAGGGCAGATGTTAAGCTCAGAAGAACTGCCTAGCACTTCTAGGAAACAAACTGCAGATCTAACAGTCTGCATGACCTTGGCCATCCTAGTTTTCAGAAGGAATGTTTTTACATGACAGTGTACCTGTCCCTGATCTAAGCTCCTGTGCAATACATGGGTAGATTTAGTACACAAAGACGACTGGTGGAATGCAGAGATGCTCATGTGAAACAGGCACTGTCCACACTCCTGACTCACATGCCAAAATCCTTGCTTAGGGGAGAGCAGCCAGGCTGCAGTGCAGCAGAGGAGCCAAAGCAGGGAAGGCTTGGAGTAGGCTGAGAGTCAGAGGTGGCCACTCTGCACCATTGTCTCACCATTCCATTTAGGAATGATGCTGGTGGGCAATTGCCTGTAGGTCGCTAGCAATGTTCAGTGATGTTCCATCTCAGGGATGACCTTCCCCTCTAAACTCCAAGCTGGAAATCTGGGGAACTCGTCAGGTACCTGCTAGACAAGAAGTAGCTCAAGAACCATGAGCTCAGGTGAGCTCTCGCAAGCTGAAGAGTCATGTTCTGTGCTGTGCACTGCAATGGGTGCAGGACAACCACATCAGGAAAAGAGCAGAAATTCCCAGAATTATCCATTTCATAACTGAAGCCCTCATTTATGCTCTAGTCTCAAGATAAGTTGTGAAAGCAATCCTTTCTCATCAATGGCAACACGCACCTGTGTCACATCACTGTTTATGGTATTCAGAGGGAAATCTGATTACATAAATCTTCCTTTATAAAAGTGCAATAAGATTTCAGGAGTAAGAAGAGGGGCTGCTCTGCTCATTTACCATTGAAGCTCAAGTTAATTAGTGTATTGTGTGCTCTGGGGAACAATTTATTGTAAATTATGTATATTCATGAAATTAATTTAATACTCACAGGAAATTCTCCAGTATTGGTAAACTTTGCCCAATCACCAGCCCTGCTAGAGTCTAAGATGAGGGAAGGGGAGAGAAGGCAATGGAATTCTGCCTGAATGAGCAGGTCTGTGCACACACACAGCACTAGCACCTTGGGGTCTGCTTATAAGGGAGAGGTCAGGCAGAATCATGAGATCTGATGATTCACATCAACCAGTTATACAAAACCAAGCTTTTGGAACTTTTACTAAGTTACTGGGAAACAACAGTTTAATTACATTACTTTCTCCTACACAGCTCTGTTTTTTTCATTTTTATAGGAAAGTCTGGAACAGCATCTGAAAGTATCTTCTGTCACCTTAAACTACATATATTAACATTGCGGCACTTCTTTCCATATGAAATTCACCCTGTTCCTACGCAGTGCAAACAAACAGCATCTTACTTCATGTGATGTTACTTAACACAGTAACACAGTAGTGTATTCCTGATTCTGTGTCACGTTCCTGGTTATACTACCCAGGTTCTTTCCATTCATAATGGGAACTTAACACCACTGCACTTCTACAGATAGAATTAAAATGAATATATAAAGGTTTTTTTAATTCAAAGGACTGTTTACATAAGCCTCTCTATCAGAAAGGTACATGCATGAGGATTCCCGAGATTATTTATTTCAGTTCATCAAAGAAAGTGGACAAAGTAGCATGAGATCTGAAACAGAACATTCCAGTCGGTACTTGACAAACACTTCTAATAGGCCCTGTGCTGAGAAACAGTTGCAGAGTGGAAACAGCCATTGATGTTTAAGTTGCAGTTTCCTGTTAAAGCTCATAAAAGGGTAAGAATGGAACAAAATAGAGAAAGTTCCTAATAAACTACAGAAGATCCCTTTCAAAATGTTATTTACATGTATTTAGCGCTCACACAGCCTGCCAGATCAACAACTCAACATGTTAAAGTAGGACATGTGTTTCGAACCAGTGTGTCCTGCTGTATAACACAATTCAGATTGCCCCTAGTGAGTTTTCCAATTTGAACATTAAAGCTGTTAACAAAAAATTTTGGCGTATAAACGGGAAACCCCGCACAGAAGTCTGTCTGCTAAAGCAGCTAGCTGTCTGCTCCCAGCAATCACAGGCTGCTGACTGCATGTCAGCTAACAAAGATCATAAAAGTGATTGATACAACACTGAAAGAGGTTACTTACTAGAAGTAAAATAATTTTGGTTTTCTAGCTATTGTTTAAGGAACACAGCTCTAACTGTTTAAAAATGTTTCAGTTCAGTTTTGTAGAATGAATAAGAGTTAACTTATAGACAGTAGTAAAAATACAAGGAAACTAAATAACCTCTTGTGGGGTTTGTTCATTCTGAAGTATTAAGAGCCCAGTTGCAGTTGAACATCTGCCTGAGAGATTAGTTAATAAAACTCAGGGCTTTGAGTCCAGAGGGGGAGGGGGAGATGGGGATCAGTCCTGTCTGTCCTCTGCTGTTTTACCCTTTTGCACAGGGAACATTGTATTTTTATTTATTTTCAAATAAATCTCATTTAAATAGGAAGCATCACTACAATATCTATCCCTCCTTTGCTCTACAGCTCTGCTGTCTGATGGTGAGTTCCCCAGACAAGTATTTTCTGTAGCTGTACCTCATCCTACCTACTTAGAAATCTCCTGTTTCTACAAACTGTTCCTTGCCTGGTTTTAGTGGCTGCTGGGAGGGACTCAGCAGTGCAATTGAAGAGGTGGACAAAATGATCTCTTCCTTTGCAGTTCATTCACTGCTTTTTCAGACAGTTTTGCCTATTGCAATTTGGTTGCACAAAAATTATGATCTTTTGGAAGTTATGCATCATACATTGTGAGAAAAGCAGAATTACAAGACTACAGACCTATGTTTTAGGACTTCCCATACACCATAGGAGTTTTCTTAAACAATGAGGTTGCCTTTAAGTTCTCTCATATATTTTAAGATGGGGCAGGGGAAATCTAAAAATAAAAGTACAACAAGAGCAGTCTAAATAGATAATGTCACAGGTACTTCCTCTGAAAGACCTAGATAAAATAGAGCCATCTTTCTAGTAGAAATGTTATTTAGTAAGAATACTACCTGTTTAAATGCAGGCTTTCAAAAAACTCCCAAGGACTTCATCTTTATCAGGGTAACACGAGGACTGACTCTTTCTTTGTATTCTACTACTGTCTTCATTAGACTTTCTGCCTGGATGCATAAACAGAGGTAGAAAACAAATCAAGGCAACATGTTGTTTGTCATATTTGAAGGTGAAAACGGGAAATAAGTATGTAGGGTTATGCCTCTCCACCCACACATTTCTTTGAGATACACAACTAAACCAAATCTTTTTTCTTTCAAAAATAAAATTATAGACAAAAGGTTTTTTTCTCCCTGTTTTTTGATTTCATGAAAGTTGAGATATTTGCTTATCTGGAAAGATGCTGAGTATCAGACTTCATAAAATAACAAGTGAGAAATAGGGAAGGAAACGTATTTTTGCTTGACTTCATAATCCTGTTTCCCATCTCTTCATGTCCCACCTCCCTTCCATCAGCTTCTTTAAATGTTCATTCAATAAGAACAAATACACCAATGGTCATACTATCTGACCGTTTCAGGCCTCCAAGTAAAGCTCCTACTGTATACCATTAAAAGGATCAAGAAGCATTCTTCTAGCAGAAATGAGAAAATAATACAGCTGATGTTTTTGATAGTTTAAAAAAAAGACAGGGAAAAAAAAGAAAAATAACAACCAAATTCTGAAGTGCCTTTTCAGAATTGGAAAGCACTAAAACCTACTCAAGTGATTTTTTAATGTCACCTTGAAAACCAAGAGATTACCAGGTAAACCCCTGACTGACTTTCTAAAGGTTGCACAGCACATCCTTCTGCAAGTAGACACCAACAGGCACTAATACCTAATCCTTTACTTTGATCACTGAAAACGGAGTCAGTTGTGCAAGTACTGCACATCCCATGTTATGGAAAGGTGTGTACAGTGCACAGAGACCTTTGACACATGGAAAACAAGCTGGCCACTGTTGGTGTGATTGGGAGTGATCCACTTTGTGATGGAGCTGCCCACAGGAAAATCAGCTAAAATTTGAAAAATTACAAAAAGTGGAAGAAAAGACGAGTAAGAGAATTAATCTCAAGCCAAGATTTCTTTCATTTGTCTCAGAGAAAGCAGTACATTTCAGATAATAAAACTGAGAGTTGTTTGGTGTTCTTCTTAAAAGAATGTATATTTTAAAGTGTCATAATACATATTTTAAAGTTTCTCCCCGATCTTGCAACTTACAGAATCAAATCTTGCATTTCCCCAGCCACTGTTTCATGCATTTTAACATACCCCAAATAGTTCAAGCTGTTTCAAAATTTGGCTAAAGGGTTTAAACTCTGCATGCTATAACATATGAATTGGTTTTGCACAAATGTCTTTGTTTTTCCCCATGATCTAGTAAGATATTATCACAACAGATGTCTCTGGAGTAGAAAGAGTTCATGCTGGGTGGTGGTAGGAAGGTTTTCTCCAAGGAAATGTCATCAGCATTCACAGAAAATTTTCACCTGTTCAGAACGAAAGTTTAATTTCCCCTGTTTGTTTCAATTTAGCATCATGCTGGTAGTTATTGAGAAGAAGCCAGTCCAAATAAAATCATTTGTTGTTTGTTGTAAGTCATGATATGAAAGACCTCATCAGAACAGAAGAAAAGAGAAAGAAATCTTTTAAGAACAACAGAATTGTAGTAATGTTAGCAGATTTCTCTCTGAAACTTCAGATGAAAAGTGAATCCTCAGTTTCTCTTTGTTGGTATTTATCAAAAGGCAATTTTCTCTATAAATATTTAAACTTAATAATACAATTTTGCCTAACTACAAAATCCACACTCTTCCTCTTCTGGCTGCTAATGTTCGTGTCACACTAAGTTAGGATTCCTCCACCTGAAGCTTTTTTTGGTTAAAATTCCTTAATTTTCCAATTTCTACTACTCTTACGATGATAAGACAGAGTTTTCTATTAGACATTCAGAAACGAAGGTAATTTTGAGAAAATTCTGCCCTAAACAAAGACAAAATGGACATGTAGAACAGCAAGAGCTGGCAGTTGATGGATAATAAGGAAATACCAAGTGGTGCATTCCAAATAATTACTGCTGAGAAATATAAAACACAGAAAGAAAAATTTTGATGTTATTGTTTTTACAGAGACAAATACATTGGTTATTGTTACTTTTACTAGCTATTTTTATTTATTAGTTACAATTATTGAGATATTTAACCATACAATTTATTTATTATTTATCAATTTATTACTGTTGAGTTGTGTTCCATCTGCTAGCTTGGTGCAAAAGGAGCTTCTGATACAGCCTATGTCATACAAATATAGCTGTTCTAGGAGAGGGAGCTTGGACAGGCAGCAGGGGATGCCCACTCAGGCTGTGCACACAGCTCAGCTCCACACCAGCTGTCCACGGCTCAGAGCATCTCCCCAGTAGGAAGGCAAGGCCTGTTCCCAGCCTTTGGTCACCAGCATTTGTACTGCAGATCCACCACTATTCCAGCTTTGTCTGAGGAGCTCCTGCTCCAGGAGAACAGGACAGGCTGTCTGTTGACCTTCTTGGTGTCTACCCAAACTGAATCAAGTTGAAGAAGCGACAGACAGGCACAAGTACAGGAATCATTACAGGCACAGCTTATTGCTAGAGCTTTATATGTTAGTGAGGGAAGCAGTGTTTAAAAGAGTGAATTTCCATTTTATCTTTTGGTTCAGATGGTTTTCTCTTAATGAAACAAAGGAAAATAGAAAGAGGAAGAGTTTTTGAAAGTTTTGCATATGAATAGTATCAAGAAATGCTTAGGAAAGTCCCTAATAACTGGCATCGTTTATGGGGGATTTTAACACATCCCACTGTCAGAATATTTTTTTTAAATGCCTCTTCTGCATAAATGTATTTTTCCAGCTCCAAGAGAGGATATTTTTTTGTTCTTGACTTTGCTACATAGTTTTTGTTTGAGTCCTTTAAACTCTTGCAGTTCTTGTATTCTGTCAGGCAGTGCTGAGCCAGGACTACACTCCTCAAGCGTTGTAGGTTAAGATACCAGTTTGTGGCATGGTCCTCATTGACTGGCCACCTGTGGAGAAGGGAGAATCCTGTTTTACTCCCAAAGTGCAAAAGAGAAAAAAAAAATATAACAGTTACAAGGAGAAATTAACAGACCTTAGCTGAGTAATTAATGTGCCCATCAACACCAGTCACAGATTTCTCCCCACAACTTTCATCCCAAGCTTTATTAATAATAGGACTGTTTTTCCTTCTAATCAAGGTACAGATGGATGAGACAGGCTTAGCAATACTACTGACTGCAGCAAAAACAACACAGAACTGTTCTCCCCTCTCCCACCCATCCTCTCCTGACTTCACATGTACTGGTCCTTAACAATAAACTCATCCTTTGCTGAGCAATTTCAGTCCACTGGGGAGCAGACAACCCATTCAGCAAAAAATCATGAGTTGTTTGCTTCCCAGTTAGCAAACTGGATTGACTCCCTAAGGACTCAGATGGGTACAGGGCTGGCACAGCCAGGAGCACAACCACTCTTTGCAGTTAATTTCCTCTGGCCTTTGCTGTTGGACCATACCTTGGCCTTACTTCAACATGACCCTCCATTCAATCCTTTGCAGGAAGATCACAGTAATTTCCCATGTTTCTGTATTCCCTTTCCAAAGTTACATCCTGACACTACACAGATTGGGAATGTGCTCAATAAAGGGGACTATGAATATATTACTGGACCTGAATTGCTGAAGGAAGCGTGCAGCAAGAACATAGTTACCACCATTATAGCCAAGAGCTGTCAGGGAGACAGGAGTAATAACAGATCTTTGGCGCTGTTGTTTGACATGGAAATCAGCAGTGTATCCTTAATCTTAAAATCCCTCTCACTGCCCAGGAAGGAGCGGGCAGGGAGGGAGTGCTTAGTGTTTCATCTGAGTGTGTCCTGGGATGGTATTCCGGAGAAACTCCCAAAAAACAGTCAAGTCCATAAATCCTGTTCCTTGGGGTAATTGATAGAGATGATTGCTGGAGTAAAGCACCATCTTAAACTGCTTTTAAAGAGATCAAAGGAGGCACAGCACTGACATTACTTTGGGTATGCACTGGTTGCACTGTGAGCATGTACTTTATCTGTCCTGAAAAGACTTCAGGAACCCTAGAAACAATAGAAAGTTTAGTTTTCTTGCTAACATTGCAGTGGCAGTCAAGGCTTCCTTAGAAGGGAACACTTCGGACTCAGTTATTTAGTATTAAGAGCCCTATATCTTTCACCTTCGTCTATATTAACCCTGAGATTAGCTCAGTTGATTAGAGCCTGGTACTAGCAATGCCAAGGCTGTGGGTTCTGTCCCTGGAGGGGCCACACACTGAAGAGCTGGACTTGAAGATCCCTGTGAGTCCTGTCCAGCTCAGAATATTCTGTGATACCTGGAAACACAGCTATAAACCACACACAGTATTTAATACCAAGCAGCTCAAACCAAGTCTCCATGATCAAAATTACCATTTTTAAAATAGTATTCTTTACCTTGTAATTGAAGTCAAAACATATTATGAAAAAGTCTTTCAGATTACATAGATTGCATGCAGAAGCACGCATAAAAAGAAATTTTTAGTAAAAAGCTTTAGAAATATATGTTCACTGCCATGGTAGTTGTTGGCATACAGAAGCAGTGTGTTCACATTTCTATCAGATGCATTCACACCTTTGTTTCTAATACAACTGGCCTGAGATAGTAAAGGAAGATACAGCATCATTTTAAGTATGCGTGAACTTACTGTGCCACGTTCAGAGAAAGCTAGAATAAAAGAAGTTCTGAGTGGCAGAAAAACATGAAAGTGAAGCCTAATCATAAAGAGGGGGAAACAGAAGTTCTAGAACCCAGTTTTATAAACTGCATAGGAAAAGATATGAACTGGATTAATTCTGATGAATGGCCATAAACTGTATGAGCACTGAATGGAGGGAATCTGAATGAATGATACTGAATGAAAGCCATGAAGGATACTGAGACAGTGATCACATAGTGATATCTGTGATGACAGATAGTGATGCATCATGATGAAAGAAGCTGCTTGAGAGTCCTCAATCATTCCAATTTGATAAATACAGCATAAACCAATACTAGTTCATATTGTGCCCAGTCCTCAGTCGCACATTAGCAATTCTGCACCTTATTTCTGGTGGTGTAAAAATACAGACATTTTGGTTCTTTGGCTTGAGACAGGAGTTGCTTATTCCTTCATCTTAGGCACATTATTTTTTGAAAGAGAAAAATTGTTCATAGACATTAAAATTTAAGCCTTCTCCTTTATGCTGAGGAAGCTTTTCTGCTTGCATCATTACCATATTGATATGCTTACAAACTTTTGTTGGCAGAAGTGCTACATGCAAACAGCAACATCCTATTGAAAATCGAAGACGTGATAAAATCATGCACAGAAAGGCTGACAGGAAAGCCCTTTCAAAACAGCTGTGTTAGCAGTGGAGCAATTTGATCTTCAAATGATATACATCTCAGAATTGTATCTTTATAATCTCTGTAGCACATTGTTAAGAATATTTTATGATAATGGCACTGACTGATGCTGCACTGCAAGGCTGAACCAGCACTATCAAAGGCCAAAAACAACAGGAAAGTCTCTTCCACCTGCACCAGGATGTAGCTCACAGACACTAAAGTACACAACTTGTGACTTCCACAGGGACAATTCTGAATTTTTTTAAGTTGTGTTTACTTGTGCTTGCAGGGCAAATATCATGGTAATCCCATGCATATAGCAGTGATCATCTCAAACTGCTTAAGAGAGGAGAGAAGAATATTGGCTGCAGCTAGCATGCCTGTACAGGTAATGAATTACATTTCATTAATCTGCTCCATGTTAATCTGCTCATATGCTTTTAAGACCAAATCCTACCCCTCATTCCACTGGAGTGATTTGTGTGCACTAGGGGTTGCCAAATGTTGCTCTTTAAACTCGTGTTTGAACTTCATTAGTAGCTCTATTGCTGCAAACATTGCTATAAGGGACTTCTATGTCACAGCTAATCTTCAAAGACTTTAATCTGTGGGAAAGGTTATAAAGAGATTATTCTTTGCAAAACAGATGTGTGTATTTTAAATTATTCAATGCATTAATTTATATTAATTGCGGAATGCAAAAGACATTCCATCTAATATGTTGCAAAGGCATTGATGATTTTTATGTTGTTTGAAGGAACAAAAACCCCAAACTTTAAATCTACATTTAAAACTTACTTTCTGGGAAACTGTTACATGTTTATAACCCAGAAAAATTTTTTAAGGCAATTGTCTTCTTTTTAATTACCCGTGGATGTAATACATATTTCTATATGAGTCTTGTGCCACGGGTCTTTTTCAGAAACCTTATAATCTGTGTTTCAGTTTCTTTAATTTACTAGATATTTAATGACTGCTGTGTACCTACATTCTTTGACCTTCAGGATTTCAAAGTTAAAGCTTTGTGTTTTTCAAATCCGTGGAATTAAACGGATCTGTGTGTTTACACTCGTCTCCAGCTGGTTGAACACCAGCCTCTGAATTCCTTCTCTATGCTAGAACTTGCAATACAGTTACTATCAGTCTTTATTATTACTCATCCACCAATTACCCGTTCAATGTGTTGCAGGGGCCACTGGAAAAGTCTCTGCAGAACTCCGTGGTTTCAGAACGTCAAAGAAATGTTGAACACAAAGTATCAGCCATCAAGAACAGTGCTCAGGTAGCTTTTTTTGTCCTGCTTGCCATCTCTGCAGACATGATTTTCATACAGACATACCTGAACTATCTTTAAGCTGGGTACCACAAAGAATTCTGCTAACAAGATATACTGACCATCTTCCATTATTGCAAGGACATCTGCCCAGACTAACTGTTCAGGACATACCTGGACCCTCAGGTTTTAACAGCTGCTCTGGGTGCAGTGTGAGAGCTACCTATTTTTAAGATATCACACTCATCCCAATGAAAGTTGCACTGAGTGCAGCAAGAACTGTCTCTAAAGAGATGTGAGGTTTAGTAAAAGTATTTCTGCAACTTCACCTCCTTTAGCTGGGTCAGCAGTAACTAACCTTCATGACCTCTGCGTCACGTACCAAGAACTTTGCAAAGCTGAAGGCTACATGACATAAATATGTGGTTTGGAGACGTGAGGGGAGAAGAACATTGGGAGCTGGTGGTAACCATTCTCCAGGAGTTTCTCATACCATTGCAGGGCAGACCTGGGCTTAGTCAAATCTGTAGCTATTTCCCACAGGGACCTTGAAAGCTCACTCAGAAAACACCTGTCTGCATAGTTCAAGGCAGGAGAAGGACTTGTATTACCTATGGCTTTTGCTATCCCAGCACCACTTTCAGTTTTGCAGCAGTCTCAATGTAGAAATTATATTCAAAATGCCTGTCCATATTTCATTTAAGAGCAACAGTTCTGCCATACTGTAAAGAGGTCCTAGTAGCATTCTCTCATTAGTGTCTCATTTCATGGGGAAGTGTTAGAGTGATCAAAACCTTAAAAGGATAAACTAGTTTTAGAAGAATGCAATACTAGATCTTTATCTATGTATAAAGTTGTAAGATCAGAGTTGCAGAGCGGAAGCAGACAAAGCAACAGCCTATCATGCTGCTCCTTCTGCTTGTGTGGGGAAGCGAAGCTACTCCTGAAAGACCAGTGAAAATGAGAATGTTTCCTAGATACAAGATTTTTTTTAATATGTAACTAAGTTGAACACAGAAATTAGCCAGCTCCCTGTTTATGTAATTTCATACTTAACACATATAATTTAAAACTTTAGCTTCCAAAATAAAGAGTAAACCAAAATGGCTAATTGTGTATGTCCTAATTTGGCAAACGAGTTTTTGTATTTTCATGGACACTTAACATGCACGTCTCAGGAAACTAAAAAGGATTGCCTGTGAGTTATAAACAGCACAGAAATAGAACTTCAGAGTAAAACAGAAGATTTCCTAATTTTTATTTTCCTTCTGTTGATGTGCTTTTTTGAATTATCATTGACTTGTTACTAGAAAACACCTTCTAAAAAGAACTTTTGCAAAATGCCAAAGCAGCAAAAACGTTTTGTTTCTTTACCTAAATTCTTAAGTAATTCTGTAACTAAATTCTGTGAGTTCTGCTCCTGTCTCTGCCTCCACCTTTTTCAGCTTTGCACACCCCACTGCAAATTCCATTTAAGACAATTCAAAATTATTCATTTGCCCTGCTTTAAAATTTGAATAAGAGAGTAACATTATTGATATAGTAATTTCAGTTAATCTCAGGCTAAATGTAATCATTCCTGCTTTCCAGGATGTCACTGAACTAGTAAACGATAAAGGGGGTAAAGCTGTATCAGGACAGAGAGTAATACTTGACTTTCTAAACAAGTAAAATAAATCTGTAGTTATAAATGTGAATTTATAACTTGATCATCTTTTTTAACATTTACAAGATAGTAAACCAGAGTTCCTAGAACTGTTCAGAGATTTTCAAATGATAGGAAAGTAAAAATACTACATTATACATTTGTTCATTTCTTTTTCCCGGGAAAGTTGACCGATCAAGATGTGAAATACTTGGAAGACTTGCAAGAGGAATTTGACTTCAGGTATAAAACAATACAAAGCTTAGGTAAGAGTCATTATAATCATCTTTAGATCCTCTGGGAAATGGCTGATTCTGCATCTAGACTCCAACATCAGGTGGTTTTGTGTGTTACCCAAATAGTATATGTAAACATAAAAACGGATCTTTAGTTTGCCTGAAGTTACAATCCTGGAACATTATGACTCTTTTAGGGTTAAGAGGGTAAAGAGGAACTTGTCAAGCAAATATAGTTATGTTCTATAGATAAGCTGCATAAGGGCATGAAAAGTAATACATTTCTTCATTTAAATAATCTATTTTTCAATTTCCTCACCTATGCCATGGCACTTCCTTGACAGGATTTGGAAGAGCCTCTTATTTCCCAAGGTAGAGTTGTGCAAAACTGATCTTTTTAGCCTCTAACTTGGCTTTCTGTTCTCTTTTGGCCACAGTGGGGATAGCCAGTTGGTGAGCACTCTGACTGCATGTTTCAGCAGCCTATGATGGTTGAGATCTGCACATGGTGACAGCTCTTGCATGGTCTCTTTCAGAAAAGAAACTGGGGTCTGCTTGTCTCTGCTCAGATATCTTTATGTTATCTTCCTTTTAATGTGCAAAAATACTGGGCTTGAAATGTCTGAGTCCTTAAACATGTCAGTCCTACATGTTTAAGGCTGGATATGGCCCAACAACCAAAAAAAGTTCAAGTTGCCACAGTTTAAGGAGTTGTTAATCATCAGACCAATTGTAATTGTTGACCATACAGATGACTGAAGCCTGCCCCACTTGCAAAATCAAACATGCTTACAGAAATTACTTTCAGGGCTTCAAATTTCACTGTGCCACAGCTGCTCTACATCAACACAGCCAGCTTACAACGTGTGTGAGCAATCACTGTGGCTGAGCTGACCACTGGTTACTCATCTGCCCCTGCTGAAAAAGAGGGAAGACATCAATCCAGAGCTTAGCAGAGACACAGCTGGCACCAATTTCTTTTTTCAATGTAGCTTGAAAGATGTAAGAAAAATAAAAGGTGGGGAAAGGTGAGGCTGGGGAAGAGCTGCATATGAAAGAGCATGGGGTAAGCTTGGGGATGCTTGAAAATAGTACATGGTCCAGAGAAGGACACAAGTTAAAGAGGAAGGAAATAGCCAGTGATCAATATTCCTGGCTGCTGAAATCCCCATGGGGATGAACATTTATCTCTGTTTCAAATGCCTAACCTCCATTCTCTCAGGCAGACATCATAATTCACACCAAGTCCAAAGGGCTTTAGCAGTTTTTAACTGCTGACACCACAAGCATATCTGTGTGTACAGATCAATCACTGATCCAAGCTAGATGTGCATAATAAACATGAGTATGAACATGAATGAGAAATGTAGAAATTTCTAGGTGTTATCCATGGTTTTTCTGCCTCTTGGTGTTCCACATACAAATGTGAAGACTGGAGCCATAAAAGCTTATGTTAAACTTCTTCTAAAGTTAGTCCTTTCAAATTAAATATGCTGTTACATAATCTACTGATGTGCACAGTTTATTTTTTCACCAGTTCATGCTGCAGCCTGGTCGTGGTTTTTTCCTCTCCTCCCCTTATAAACATGCACATGCACCCACACACGTATTTATACTGATTTTTTCATCCCCTGCAGAGCAGAATGACAAAAACAGCGCTCTCATTAAACAGGAAATGTTGGTGTTGCAGGCGATGCTAAATACTTTAGACTACAAGAGAAAGGTTAGTGACAATGTTTTGTCATTTGTGGTTCATCTGCTTTCTCCCCTTATTCCCACACCAAATACTCAGATGTGTATGTGTGTCTTTTTCAATTCTCATCTCAGAACAACAGACAAATTACTTAGGATTTAAAAATCCACAAAATGTTTGGGTGAGTGTGGGTGATTTTGAGTAGCATTTAAGAAACTGGCAATTAATAAACCAGCTCAATCAAGGATATGGTTCTGCACACTTTAGAAGTGAGGCAATTTGTTTGAGTCCATGGAACTTTTGTTATGGTTAAAACAAGCACACAAAACCCCAATGCACTGTATATGATGCAAAACAAAAGAAGAACTCCTTGAACTTGACAGTGCTTGTAAGTGTTAACATCTCGGAGGTGTTATGCCCACAAAGAATGCAACAATCTTCCCTCCCACTCCTCTGAAATAGAAATTTTACTGAAGAAGGGTTCATAGAGATTCAGGATTAGTTCCAAGTACAGTGGGTGATGAATCCTGTCACTGAAGCAGTAGGAACTAAATATGGTTACTTTCACAATAATTGAAAAAATGTAATCAGCACTTTATGATAATTGCTGAAATTTGTGGCTGTTGCCTGTGGTCAGTTTTGTGACACCTTTCCTATTTTACAGGAAGTGCTCAGTAAAATAGGGCGTGTGATTCATGAAATTGATATGCTTATGAGCAACATGCTGACTGAGGAGCTGCTGGACTGGAAGAGGCGGCAGCAGATTGCCTGCATTGGGGGTCCTCTCCACGGTGGGCTCGATCAGCTCCAGAACTGGTAAACTTGCCTTGAGCTTCTGTTTCCTCTGACAATCACAGGAATTCTGCTGCACTGGAAATGATGAGTCTTTCAGAGCAGCTGCAACAGCAGCCAATTTATTAGCAGCTAAGCAAGTAAATAACTAAGTGTACAATTTGATTTGGTGGACAGTATTTCCTATTCAGAATTAGTAACTTCACAGTGAACTGCTGAGCCACTCATTTTGGGGTTTGCCAGTCGTTCCAGATATATGATACATACTCTCTTGGGAGTTTTGCTTGAGTAAGAATGGTGCTGACTGAGTTTGTCATTGAGGACAGTGGGAGTTTTGTCTAGGCAGAAGCTGGGTGCAGACTTTATGCTTTGACTCACTAAGTACATCACCCCTCCAGACTTCAAACTATGCAGGAATTGAATGGCAATAGTCTGTGTGGTGGCAACTCCAAAGGGATTGCAAATAAAAAGAAAATAGCATTATATTTAAAGGTTAAGGCAGCCAGAGAATGTCAGCATCCTGGTCCTTTCTTGCTCATCAAACTTCTCTTATGGGAAAAGTGAAGTAAAAATTAAGAACTAAAAAAGAAAGAACTTCTTAGGGTTTGAAGAAAAAAAAAGATATTTTAATTTCTTTTTTTCCTTTCTGTGTGCATGTTTTTTGATTTTTTTTTAACTGAAGAGGGTTTTTTTCCAATGAAAATGGTAAAAAGAGCTAAAAATGTGATTTTATACACATATACCCTATTGAACTGTTAGAAAGTGTGTTTGAATTTATTTTTCCTTACTGTTTTTTACACTTCCTCAATCTTGGAAACTTGTTCCTTTTATATAAATATTACACATTCAAATAATATATTTTGCAAACTACTGAGCTGCAGGAAATAATTAAAATTGGCACAAGTGCCCTGTGTGTAAAACATCAGGACCACCTATATATTTCTTCCAAATTGTCACAGGCAATGTTGTGTTGTTGCAAAAATATTTGTATCTGAGAATAAAGTAGGTAATTTGCCAGATGTATTAATACACTCCTGAAAACAAAAGAGTTTGGGTAAAGGTTGAAAGCACCAATCAATACTGATTTTGACCTCCCCAAGCAAAAACTTCATGAGTTCTTATGATCTAAGAAATAGTTTACACAGAAGATTGCAAATTAATTCTTTGTCTTGCTGTAGTTTTACGTTGCTGGCAGAGAGCCTCTTTCAAGTTAGAAGGCAACTAGAAAAACTGGATGAACTATTGACCAGACTGACCTACGATGGGGATCCCATTCCCGTGCAAAGACCTCAGCTCTTGGAGAAAGTCAACCTTCTGCTCTACAATCTTTTCCGGAAGTGCGTAAGCCACTGTCAATGCACACAACTTTACCTCAACTGAGTCAACAATGAGACCATACTGTTAAGAATTAAAAAAACCCAATAAATTAAGAAACATGTACAGCTGTCAAGAACACTCCTAGAAAGTGAAGGTGCCAAGCAGCTTCTTGTGGGTAGCAGTTGGGGGTTTGTGATCAAGTTCTGACTGTAAGGGAATGCCAGAAATCCACTTATTTTAGTAGGATTTATGTACATTCTGCCAGCTTGTGAGGTTTTCTGGTTCTTGTTTTGCTTTTTTTTTTTTAAAGTAAGTGCTCCTTGTCTTTCCTCTTTCCCAGCAAGATACGCTTCCTGCTCCCTTCTCAATGCACCCTTCCATTAATAGATAAAATATTATAATTTCCCTTGCCTTTTGTACTGGTTGTACCAGAGGTCTACAGTAAGTGAATATTTTAAAGCAAATCATGCTCACTTGGTTTTTTATATTTTTTTTAAAAAAAAAATAAAAATGATGAAATGATTTTTTAATTTCATGGGAGCCATGCTCAGTGTATTTTCATACTCTGTTTATGGTTCTGATAAAAGTTTGGAAGACCAAGATTTTTATCAGCCTTGTATTTTAGGACTATAGAATTTGTTTTGATTTTCAGTGTGTTCCAAATATCTGGTTTTATGCAAACAATTCCACTGTAAGCTAGACTGCTCAATCATTTTGAAAACTCAGAGTTAGAATACACATCTCCCACTTCAGCATCTGCAGAAAAATAAGTCTTTAAAAGATACTAGGCCCCTTTCCCTGCCCACTGAAACAGCTGCTTGTGGATACATATTCTTAAAAATCTATTTGTTTCACTTCTTTTCACACAGTTCATTCGTGGTTGAAAGGCAGCCTTGCATGCCAACACATCCCCAGAGACCACTGGTTCTTAAAACGTTAATACAGTTCACTGTTAAATTAAGGTAAGGGAAGGAAATCTGATATAAACTTCTTCATTTGTGTCCAGCATTTTATCCTAGGAGAATCTACAAAGCAAAGCAGACCAACTTGTGTTAGGGATCCTTTTAATGCCAGGGAGGTTTTCTGGAATGGGGATATAAAGTCCACAGAATCTGTCATGCAGAACAAGTGGCAATAAAGAGTAAAACAGCGTGAGGAAGGCAGATTGTGGCCACAAGTCAGCACCTTTGGGGTTCTGTGGGTATTGAATTCTTGTTTAAATGACTTTACAAACAGTAAATAATGATCCATATCACACAAGGTGACATCAGAATACTCAGAGCCACTTCTGCACACAGGAAAGAGAAACTTGTGCATTTTGTTGGTCTCTGGTGAATCAATGACAAGTTATTTCTCTCCCACTTGCTCCTTGTCTGACATTGCGAAAGCAAAGATTGGAGAGGAACACTCATCTCATTTCCACCTCACAGCAAAATGAATGTGTGGAGATCAGGCAGGGTGAAAAACGGTACATGAAGGAAAGTACACACACATCTGTGGTGCAGCCAGAGACTGTACAATTTCATGTCTTAATTATTACTTCTTTGGTGTCTCTCCAGTCACTCCCTCAAACACATACTACCTTTCCCACATACTTGCAGGGAGAGTAGAACACCAGCCACTGGAACAGCCAAGCTCCTCTTTCTGCGGATTCAACCCTGTAAATTATGTTGTAATCCTAGATGCCTAATCTATTTTCAGGTTATAGTAACTTCTGATACTTAAGTTTGGAGTTACCAGTCTCTAAGGTTTTCTGGTGAAAAATGTATTCTGTTAATATTCAATTTTGCATTTTCTGTTTTGAAGGTTGCTAATTAAATTGCCAGAGCTGAACTACCAGATCAGAGTGAAAGCAACTATTGACAAGTAAGAAACTCGAAAGTGAATATATTCTCTCTCTCTCCATACAGAGACAACACAGTTTTTTTCAATGGCTACCCTATCTGATTTTAAAGTTGCTCTTAAAAGGAAAAGAAAAAACCCAACCAAACAAAAGGACCCAAACACGAGCAAAAACCCTGAAGCAGTTAAAAGATCAGAGTAACACTTTTTTTTTCTAATGCGTAAGATTTTTCTTTTTTAAAAATACCTGTCCAATCTAATTAATATTTTCAAATTAGAGGCAATAAATCCATTTAAGATTTGTCTCAAGACTGAGACAAAATTTATCAGTCTGCGATAGCAGCATCACACAAATACTTTGTCAGACTGTATTGCATTTATGGGATAGTTAACTTTGAAATTCCACTTACCTCCAAGCCCTCGCCATGCACCATCCCCAGCCACAAGCATCAGCTACCCCCTTCTTCTGCCTGTTGTGCTTCTGCAAGCCCCCAAAAACCACCTTGACTGCATGGACATAGATGTTGGCCCACAAGAAAGAAGGAAAACACCCTCAGTGAGGAAGGAGTAAGGGAGAAGCCAGGATTGTTTCTCTCAAAAGCCGTGTACTGTCTGACAGTAAATAGTGAGATAAGATACACTACTCACATATGGCCAGATGCAAAAGTCAAACTGGACAATATGAATATCAGCTCCTCAGTTTAAAAATTGAAGTTGTATTGGTAATATGCACTAACTTTGACAAGGCAAAAATCTGCCATCTCAAGATACATTTCTCAGTATAAGTTACAACTTGCATATTTACTGATTCACAATCTGTTTCTTCCCCCTTGTTGCTCTTCTGTTTTAGGAATGTTTCAACTGTAAGGTAAGACAATAAAATATCATATTTCTCTAACTTTTTCCAATGTGGCAGTATTTCTGTACGTAAGTGTAATGTCCTCCACAGTAACCGCAGATTTGTTCTGTGTGGGACACACGTGAAAGCCATGAACATGGATGAATCCGCAAATGGAAGCTTGTCTGTAGAATTCCGACATTTGGTAAGTTTGATTGCTCTTCTACTGGTGTGTACTTCTGATAAAGAAATAAAAGATTCTTTGGAAACTCTGGATGGAGAACTGCATTACTGTCAAGCCTATTCTCATTTTCTTTCTGTTTATACAGGAAGTTTACTCCTAGAACCTCTTTATGCCGCTCCATACTTCATCCATTTGATAAAATAAGACTATATATTTTCACAGAAATTACACAGCAAATCCTAGTTAATACTGAAGAAGGGAAAGACTAATCATGCTTTTCAGAAACTGAGTTTGGTTAAAACAACCCGAAACCAAAATACCAAAACCAAACCAAAATCAATGAAAAAAAAAAAACCAAAAAACCAAACAAACTCAAACCAAAAACCCAACACACAAAACAAACAAACAAAAAACGCAAACCACACCCAGATTGTTTAAGGGAAATAGAATTGATTGCTTTATATTTAATGAAAATTAATAGCTGTGATGAGTGGCTTTTGAGAGGCTACAGTTCTGCTTTGGTATCTTCTCTAACAGCCCAGGGAGTCCTACTTTCTGACTAGACTCCCCCACCTATGGTATTTCTGGGGCTTAACCACAGATGCAGTGCATTAGTGTTGTTTTGCAAAAGGAGATTGAGATCAATGGTCTTTAGTGGTTTTTTTCTTTTATACACTTCACAGGCACCTTAATTAATGCTTTGTTACATTAAGTTAGTTTCTTTGAAAAATCTTGAAAAATGTCAAGAGTCCTCACTGAACAGAATTTTTGAGGTAGTGTCAGAGCCTTCATTACAGTGTATTTTTATATTGCAAACAAAGCCTTATTATACTAAGAGCATCCTGGTTACAAATGATTTTCTTTATATGTACTTCTCTATAATTCCTCTGACACATAAATATTGTTTTGTTTTATACAGCAACCCAAAGAAATGAAAACAAGTGCTGGAAGCAAAGGAAATGAGGTTTGTGCATTTATTTTACATGTTGTTTTTGATTACTCTCAGAAGTATTTCAGATTTGATTTTAATAAATGAAAGAGTTGTTAGATTTTGAAATATATGCTATTCTTATAATAAGTACAGGACCAAATTATCATATGTTGGTAGAAGCATAATGAGAACTGCTCAGTACTACTCACAGAAATTTTAATTATATGCCTTAAATCTGTATATTAAAAAAGTTACAATAGAAAGTAGTAAGTAATAATTCAAATTCTAAGGTCAACTTTTTGGTCATTTACATTTTGAAAAAAAACAAGCTGTTAAATTTTTTTGTTGAAATGATTTTTTCCTGTAGGGACGGCTCTTTAGATATGGGTTCTGTTGGCCAAGTTCACAGGTGAAATAAAGGTGTCATTAGTTTTGCATCAAAGGAGTTTGCTTGCCTCAGCCAGGACCAAAAGCTGCTTAGTTTACCAACACTCGTCCCAGTCCGGTCGTAGGTTCCCCTCTCGTGGTGACACTGATTATGGCACGTCAGCCCTAAGAAAAGGAGTCAGAGGTGCTTGCTTGCTGGCAGAGGAGCTTCAAATCCCTACATTCTTGCTTTGTGGACACAAATATTAACATCGGCGCTAAGCCCAGCCCAGGACACCGTGCCCTGCATTCACCTGTAGCAGAGAGCGCTCCTTCCATGCCTGTGCTACCCTCCAGCACCCTTCACACCCAGACCACCATCCTCTCTTTTCCCCTGCCCAACCTCTCGCCCCTTCCCCTTCCTCACCACCTTCACAGCTTTACCCTCTGTCCATCTCAGCTCTGGCTTCCTACAAACCGTGATTCCCCTGAGTGCCCCAGGTGTCACAGACAAAAGGAGAATCTCAGGCAAGGAAATTACTGTCTCCATCCATTCACCTTCTGCATCTGTGGCAGGGGAAAAGGCAGGATACTGATGCAGGAAGGATTATTGATTTTTATCTCCTACCAAAATTTGGGTTGGAGATTTTTTACAGACTTTTCAGGCATCAATACCCTCATCCAGCAACTGGAGGCAGGGGGCAGGGTGGGGAAAGGCAGGAGTGCTCACAAACTTTAGGGTAACCACCGACCATTACTGTAAATTTGGCACAGCTATTTAACAGCAAATATCTGCAGATATATCTGTGACTGAAACAAGAGTCAGAAGCTTGCAGCCAATGAGTCAGTCTCTGCCAATGCTACCGGAACAATTACTGTCTCCCAAGGTAACTAAAGTCATAAGTTGCTTCTATGAATGCCACCTACTTATTTAGAAAGTTAAATAACCTTCACTGGTTTAATGCATTTCTACACCAGCGTAACTGAGAGTAAGGTTGTATTGGCAAGTTTAAAAAATAAAATAAAAAAAACCCCCACTCATATCACAGCCCAAATAGCTGTAGTTACACAAGCACAGTGGTTATTTAAAGTAGTCTTTACATTCAAAGCAAAGGTGTGATCAGTATGGAGAATGTTACCAAAACCTAAAGCAGAAGAAACTTGTGCCCATTTCGCACAGTGTTTCTGAACTGAGTAACTCACAACTTGATTAGCAAGACTGAAACTCAAGGCTTTACCTCCCAGTTACTTTGCAACTTACAAAGTCATTTACATCAAGAAAAAAAAATGCAAAAATGTAGGTTAAAAAATGTTGGTGCTCTACTTTTGGTAGCACTTTCCTCCCACTTCTACACATTGTGCCTTCAAAACTATATAAAGCTGTGGAAAATTAGGGCAGCTGGGTTGTGAATGGTTCGCTGCTGATTTCCTCAAACAGAGCTTCTCCTTGGTCAAGTCAGTCTGTCGAGTGATTATTAGCATGAACAAGGGTCGGGGTTTGGTTATTAACAGCAACTCTAACAGTTTTAAGACTTGGCTTGTTATAGGATGTGTATGGTAAAAGTGTAGTTAAATATAACTTGCCTCATAAAAACTGAAGTAGAAGTTCTCTATTTTATATTTGTCCTTTTGTGTAGATGTACCTTTTTGCCCAGATTATTTTTCCAGGAGAAAAATCTAAATTTCTGCAAACTTGTAATGGGACAGAGGCGTAAGACAAGAAGGGTAATTTCACCAACATTTGTCAACTCTGTGTCAGCAATACAGGTTAAGCTGGATTGATTCTACCTATATTAAAACATTTGAGCTCATTTGATGGATGAGTATTTCAGGTAAAAGCCTTCAGCTTTAAGCTGGATTTTCCCTCTACAAGGCAAATTTTTATTATTCAGATGCCTAAGGATCTCCTGTGGTCTCAATCCCTTATTTATTCAGTATCTTTTGCTGCAGTGGCCTGTACATGTCCTGGAGGAGATGCTCCATGGGAAAGATAAGGCCACAAGGCACTCTGCCAAGGAATAGTTCTAATTTACATTGACTGAAAGCAGAGTATTTCAGTAAATGTGAGCATTTTGCTTCGCAATATTTTTTTTAAATTTTAAGAAAACTCTTGACAAACACATGATGGTAAGGGAAAGAACAACAACAAAGAAAAAAGGACTAAAACATTTTTATACTTTGAGTTCTGGGGATGGAAATGTATTTCAAAAGATCTGTTTCCTAAGGGGCAGAGATTTGGATCTTTACAGAGCTGTGCTGGTTTGTAATCAAAACAAACGCTTGTACTACAAACTTTAATCAATGACGACAAACAGATTTTTTTTTGCCCATCCAAGAAAAGCTTTGGAGGTTTAATACCAGATTTACTTAGGATTAATGATTTAGACCTCTACTCCTTCAACTAGCACCATCTAAGTACACACAACAAACCTGTGATCCTGGATGAAGGCCTACTGGTCACTAAAGCTGTGGCTTTTTCTTTTGTTTCCAGTTTGTTTCTGCTTGACGTTTAACACCTCTGTTTAAAGTAGAATTGTCAATCAGTAAAGAAACTTTAGGAAAAGGAAAGCTGGAAACAATCTTTATCAGACAGACAAAATTATCTGTTAACTTTTTGTATGCAAATCTGCATTTAAAAATACTATCTTAGAAAAAGTTAAAAGTTTTCATCAGGAAATAATACCAGACTTTTGGACTACTTTAATGTCTGAATTTAACAAACAAACTATTTCCTTCACTTCCTTCTTTTCCTGTTCTACTTATATATTTGTTATGTGTTTTCTTTCCAAGTGTAATCTCAGCAGCTGGATCACTAAAAGAGTATTAAATGACAACTGTGTTACAAAACTCACAGTTTTTATTACCTCTTCACTCCCTCAGGGCCCTCACATGGTGACCGAGGAACTGCACTCCATCAGCTTTGAAACACAGGTCTGCCTGTACGGATTGACTATAAATTTGGAAGTGAGTATTCTAGACAGATTTTCTGGGGCAAAAATAAAATGCATTTTCCAGCAGTTTGTCTATCCTAGATAGAGCACAGGTCTGTCTATCCTAGATCCCATCTTCAGCAGTAACCACATACAGATGCAAGACTTCCAGACTTCTGGAAAAGAAGTGTAAGCTTTGGGAAGGAAGAGGGGGATACACAACCAAAGCGTAACACAGCACTAACACTTTTCCTCAGCAGCATTTGCATACTGCATTCATTCTTTCCCCCAGACCAGCTCTTTGCCTGTGGTGATGATTTCCAATGTCAGCCAACTTCCCAATGCGTGGGCTTCTATTATTTGGTACAATCTGTCCACCAATGATCCTCAGGTAGGTCTTCAATATGCAAGTACCAACTTTATGCTTCTTCACTTTTCTATTATTTGGTTACTAAATACATTCATTATAAAAATATGTATTTTCCTCTTAAATGGGCCTTATCTTCTTCTCAGACACTGTTATCAACATCACACTTTATTGTTATTCTCTTTATCTTTTGTTCCCTGCCCAGATATAAAACCACACACACCCTTGGCTTTCCTTTTTCCATGCTAAAGTAGTAGTTCTTAAACTAAGAAAGGTGACAGCCCTTCTCCACAACTTCTCTAGCTTGAATTCATCTTTTTGGGTGTGGATGATCATAACTAGACCTGTAACAAAATAATTCTACCAGTAAAATTCAAAACCATCAAAGCAGGCATATAGGTGGGTATGTAATTTATTTCCCTCATGCATTTTACAGGGGATTTTTCTTTCTGTGGAGAAGATTATAAATGTTAAGTAACAACCTCTAGTGGCTCTAACCCTGAGCAAAAGCAGAATCATTCTTTCTCAGGCTGTATCTGTCTCAGCATGTATTTTAGATGTGGTCATTGTATTTGCAGGTTGTAGAATAGTGCTGTCAACAGCCCTCAGGCTTTTTCAATCAGGGATCGGTGGCAGCCACATAAATGTTGGGAGGAGAGAAGTGATCAGACAGTTTACCATGGAGGGTGCCTAAGAATGATGGCAGGACTGCTTTATGTCTCCATGATACTCCAAAGACTTTTTGCAGAGTCTTCAGTATGTTCATTACCTGTACAGTCTGGAAGCCAAATGAAAAACTAAGACAAGCCAAATGATGCAGTAACATATCTCTATATCAGCACGTAACCAAACATTAAAATATAGTGAGAATGTCTACATTTTTTGACAGGACTTAAGCATATTTTCATTGCCATTACACACAACACTCCCAGAAACATAGCAAGGTATTTTATCATCCAAGATGCACACAAGGACTCTCGCCCTACAGCTCTGCCCAGGCACCCAAGTGGACTTTGCTGGGTGGCTGCAGGTGGGAGGGCCCATGCATATTTGCCCTGATGTTTCCCACACAGACAGAGCTCACTTTTAACACCTCCAGATTCTGTTCAAGTACCTGCAGCCTCCCTTTACAGCCTGCAATGTATTTCATGGTTGCTGACTGTCTAAACAAAGCACTAATTCTGTTGCAGAATTTGTCTTTCTTCAACAACCCCCCTGCTGCTGCTTTAAGCCAGCTCTTAGAAGTACTGAGCTGGCAATTTTCATCCTACGTGGGTCGTGGACTCAATTCTGAACAGCTCAACATGCTGGCAGAGAAACTTACAGGTGAGGCTGTAGAAATACACTCATTTTATTTGCTTTTGCTGGAAATCAGGGCTGGATCCATCTCACATGTTACTTGGGAAGACTAATGCCATTACCCCAAACATCCCCTCCTTCCTCCTTCTTTCCCCTGGTTAATGTGCTGAGCATGTTTCCTTATGGTTTGAAATATTCTTTTGACCAGTTACCATCAGCTGTCCCAGTTGATCTCTCTCCCAGCTTCTTGGGACTCCCCACTGGTGGGGTGTGGTGAGAAGCAGAAAAGGCCTTGGCTCAGAGTAAGCCCTGCTCAGCAAGAACTAAAACAACTCTGTATTACCAACACTGTTTCCAGCACAAATCCAAAACACACTAGCTACTGTGAAGGAAATGAGCTCTACCCCAGCCAAAACCAGCATGGCATGACCTACACTTCTAGAGCTAATGTCAAACGTGTCACAAGAACACTTTTTTTCTTTAAAGAAAAGCATGCATCAGCTCGTTCTTATCAAAAAGTAATTCAACTTTTGAACTTCCAGGCTGTAAAAAAGGCATCAAAATCGCACTGAACTGTGATGTTATTCTGCTTCGTTAGCAAGTAATTATCTCTTGCATCTGAAATCAAAAGGAAGTATATTTTTGCTTGGTTATGAAGTTTGGTTTGAGTTTTGTTTCATTTTAAGTAGCTGTCCTTGTGGAACTGTTTACTTGTGGGGGCCCTTGCTTCAGTGGTGTCAGCACAGCAAAGAGGCCCTGTAACCTCAGCAAGATGCACTATTGAATACCCTGACCCGATTGTGTCCCAGAAGGGAGAGGCTTTAAGGAAAGCTGAGAAGTAACACTCAGGCTTAAAACTGAAACTGAGTATGTACTGTTGCAGACACCAAGTCCCAGACACTTTAGGCAAATAATCCCAAAAGTACTACCATCAGCTGCTTCAAAATGATACAGAAAAATTGATCTGCGTGCCCCTCTCCAGGTCTGGATGTCCTGTTCTTCTCCCTGCACACTCCACCCAACTATACAGTTATCACACTATATCTATTTCAAAACTTCAGGAAGAATTACATGCACCATTTGTCCTTTTTTTCTTCTTTCAGGACAGCAAGTTGGTTACAATGATTATCAACTATCCTGGGCAAAGTTCTGCAAGGTACAGTTCCAAAAGTAAAACTAAACTCTTATTTTTCTGGACACCGACACACATTGCCTGCCTCTGCTTCCCTGCTGCTACTGATAAGATTCTCACTCGCCATATGTGGGATGTGCAGCTCAGCACAATCACATCCCTTGTAAAAAATTTAACAAGGAAAATAACACTTCAGAATTTTAAAGCTTGGGATAAGAGATCTACTTAGTTGTATTGCCACAGATATCAGAAACTGCCATTATAGTGAGCCTCGTGTGCCCTACATATTTCTGTAAATGATCAATAGGTTGTTTTATCGAAGCATGCAATTTCATAAAGCATAAGTAATTTTTTCATAAAGCATAACTAATTTTTTTCATATGCTCAGTTGTGACCTAAATTATTTCAAGACAGTCAATATATGCAAAAAATTTTATGAGGAGCAAAGAATTCATTGACAAAGAAGAGTAAGCCCATTTTATTCATCTTAACTACATTATTTAAACAAGTACAGAACCTTGGAAGGACATTCAGCTTTCTCGTTATCATTTCACTCCAAATGTCATTTCATAACCAGGAAGCAACAATAAATGTGATTTTTTTTTCTTGAGAAATGAGATGCTTCCAATGCATCTGTTAAAAAGCAGTTGGTTTTATGTCAGGCTGACAGAAAGACGTTACTCAAAACTGCAGTTCAAATTGTCATTCTCACTTGAACAAACTAGCTTATTCTTAAGAAACTGAGATAGTTATGTCACATGGATGTTGGGTAACAACACTCTCACAATTCTCTTCTTGTGTGTTGGTTTGTGTTTTGTTGTTTTTAACCATTAGGAACATTTGCCTGGAAAGTCTTTTACCTTTTGGGTTTGGCTTGAAGCCATCTTGGACTTAATTAAAAAACACATTCTTCCTCTTTGGATTGATGGGTGAGCAACAAGGAAACTGCTGTTTATTGATCTCTCCCCACTTTGCCTCTGTCCTTTACTAATCTCAGTTTTAGCTGTGCAGAACAGAATTTGCAACGAATTTAATACTTCTGTCTCCCTTCTTCCATTTATACCTTCTGGAAAGTTTTGCCAAAGGGGAACAACACTGAATCTCTTAGAAAGGCAGATTTAAAGCTATTTTCCAGTTCTGTCTATACAGTAAAGTACTGTGATAAATTTCATCAGGCTTCTTAGTACTTTGGCCTCAATGCCATACTCCACATATAAATCACATGAAGCTTTGGTCATAGTCTCCAGGCCTTATAACACTTTTATAATCAGGTTTTGAACACCTATATAAAGTCTGGCCAGATCAAGGCTAGACTGAATAGAGCTCTGGGCAATCTGGTCTGGTGAAAGGTGTCCCTGTCCATGGCCCGGGGTTGGAACTGCATGGCCTTTAAGATCCCTTCTAACCCAGGCCCTTCTATAATTCTATGCAATACACAGATCAAAGTCTCTACTTTTTTCCAAAAGTAAACCCATGATCTCCTGTTACACTTCAGGTACGTAATGGGATTTGTAAGCAAAGAGAAGGAACGAATTCTCCTCAAAGACAAGACACCAGGGACATTTTTATTAAGGTTTAGTGAGAGCAATCTGGGTGGAATTACCTTTACTTGGGTGGATCAACTAGAAAATGGTAAGTATAATTAAGAAAAAACACAAATAAACAAACAAACAAAAAACCCAAAACCAACCCAAACTCTGCAATATACCTTTAATACAGGAGTTAAGTTTTCTTTTATTTGAAAGTAAAATTCACGTGTATCATGTCTTAATATGGTTTTGGGCAAGATACAAGTACCATATTTTCTCAAACAAAAACCAAAACTCTGGCAGTCTATCCCTCAGTTCTTTATATTAACTCAGCATTTTAGGAGGTGTACCTGCTTAGTGCAGGCTTTAAATTTGTTCCCACATGTGCAGAAATTACATATTGAAACATACTGAGATTGGTAAGAACAGGTAAACCCCATGCAAGTATAAACTTCGAAAAGGAAGGCAAAGATGTGTTCCAACTGCAGATGTTGATCTACTAATTATCAGAGGTTCTGGTGCTTTTGTTTTTACAGGAGATGTAACATTTCATTCAGTGGAACCCTACAACAAAGGTCGCTTATCTGCCCTGCCTTTTGCCGACATACTGCGCGATTACAAAGTTATTATGGCAGACAACGTTCCTGAAAACCCTCTGAAGTATCTGTACCCAGATATTCCCAAAGATAAGGCCTTTGGCAAACACTACAGCTGTCAGCCAAATGAAGGTTGGGCTCCACTTCTCTACTTACCCTTTCTGCAAAGCAGCTGCATGGTCAAGAAGCAATTTGAGGAATGTGGGGAGAGGAGGAAAAAGACAGATTAAGATGCCTCCTTTAATAGTCATCTTTAAGAGAATTGTTTTAACATGTGTCTATCATTTAGACAGCTTCATTTTGCAAATACATCCCTGGTCTTAGAGGTTACAGTAGAGGTGAAGACAACAATATCTAAAAGAATCTAAGAAATAGATCTTAGGGCAGATAGAGACAAAAAATAGGATTTTTTTTCCTGACTGATGCATTACAAATCTCAATGCTTGGCTGCTCAAAGGTGAGGAAAATGAAAAGTCATCGTGTTACTGGCTTCATAGTTGTGTTATGCTGTAGCTGTCTTTTTAACTTGAAGAAAATTCAGTATTTTTTAAAAAGCTTGGAAGACCTACTTTATTTCATTTCACTCAGTGGAACAATACAACAAAGGTCATTTTTTTCCACTGCCTTTTGCAGATATACTGCATAATTACACAGTTATTATGGCAGACAGTGTTCCTGAAACCCCCCCACAACTGCACTGGAAAATGCAAAAAGGCTAGATAAGAATTCTCCAAATACATTCAGGCCCATGCTCTCTTTTGTCCAAGTTACAAGTCAGATCAGTTTTAGATCAAATTCATTCCCTCAAAAAAAAAATCCCTCAAACCCATAATTTTTTAGTAAATAACACACATTCTTCTGGACTTTCAGTATCAATTTAAATTCTTACACAGCTCAAAAATACTTGGAGGCTACAATGTTTTCCCTCTTCATTTTAATTCATGGGGCTTTGCCTAGTACTCCAATCCTCTTAATTATACACCTAATTTCATGCCAAAGTCATTGTTGAAGCTGTATCTGTACAGATAGAGCTCTATGCAAGCATTTGCAGAGCTGAAATCTAGAGACTCAGAGTACCAAATTTATAGAGTTATTGTATATTTTCCTTTTGAAGGCTTAACCAGTTCTCTTTCATCAGTTGCGGTATTATACTCTGAGATGGTGACTCATATCAAGGTAGCACAGACAATTGTGTGATTAAGACCTGAAGTCAAGGACTAATCTCAGGAATTCCCCTCACTTTTATGTCTGTTTATTTATGCAGATACACGGACTTTCCTTTTCAACTTACTATGACCTACAGCCCTTAAAGCAAATAATCAATTTTAAATAAATAATTGTATTTATATAAATTTTATTTATTTTTATTTATATAAATAAAATTACTAGACAATATTTAATTTCTTCAATATTTATTTTAGTTTCAAAGCCCTCAGATGGAGGAGTCAAAGGTTATGTTCCTTCTGTATTTATCCCAGTCTCAAAAATGTAAGTATCCTTACAGATGTATTACATTTCAACTACTATTTTTATTTAACTTACATCCCATTTCAGAGTTTTCCCTGCCTCCTTTCCCCAAACTATGTGCAAATAGTTTGGCACAAAAATACATGGTGTGTTTTCATTTGGCCAAGGACTGCTAAACACAAGAAAGGGAAGTAAAGAACTTCACCTGTACAGTGCTTTTTCAATTCATGTGGTAAAGCATTTGTAAAAATTGAATGCAGATTTTATGGTACTCTGACCTACTTTCACTGTGTTTATCTTCAACAGCTGATATTAGGGCCAAGGGAAGAAAAGATAAACCTGACTCTTATCTCCTACATTTTTAAGTGTATAGCAGGCTGCTGGCATGTGCTTACATGGCCACCAGCAAGCCCAAGTACAGGCTTAATTAACTTACAAAACATTCACCATGCTCCACTGATATGCATGAAGGTAAAAGGATTTTTTTCTAAGATTATTTTTGTATATTTTGTTTTTCCTTGGTTTTCTTTTTTTTTAGCTTAAATGATTCCATAGAACCACATTCTCCATCAGATCTTCTTCCGATGTCTCCAAGTGTTTATGCTGTGCTGAGAGAACACTTGAGTCCCACAGCCATTGAAACTGCTGTAAGTTGTAAAGTTTTCCATTCCTAAGCAAACAGAGTAGAACAGAGATTCTGGTTATAAAAAGGCTGCCTGTACAATTACGAAGGAATCAGAGCTCTTTTATCCCTTGCTGTATTACATTCTGAAACAATGGTGCAGATGTTTTCTATTGTAAATGGTGCAGGATCCTGCAGGTATCTTGGAAGGGCTGTGATATGGAGCTGCCTGACACGCTGGCCAACGAACCATGACTGTCACAACACAAAGATCCCAGAGTTCTTGCATGAACAAAGGCTTTGCACTGACAAATACATGACAGTTCTATTAATTCTGTAGATAGCAAAAAGGCCTGGACTTGCTCAGAGGAGCTGCACAAGGAACAAAAAAATTTTCAGTCCTGCAAACTTGCACAACCTTTTCATGATGCTTGTTTTCACAAGGGGTACCAAAGTGCAAAATTAAAAGTCAACTAAAACACTTTCAGCAAATAAAACTAATATTAACTAAGTATATAGAAAGATTGGAAAAATACTCTACAAACATTATATTTGAAAAAATTTCCTCTTTTACCTACTGACTAGAAATTTTGTCTGATTCATCATGGCTTAGAGTCCTTAGCACACTGCTGTATACCAAGCTGGGGATTTGTCCAGATTTCTCTCAGAAAACACAGCAGTGGTTTGGCTTTAGCAGTTTTAAAAGAAAATTTCCTAATTTAATACCAGCTCTTAGTTTCCTGTATGTCCAATGATTTATTATCTTAAAATAGTTATGTATTTAAAAGCCTGCCAACTCCCCTTCCAGTGTGTCTCTGTAAACAGTCCTCCTCACCCACAAACAGAACAAAACTCAATTAGGATCCTGACTGTCGATGATTGGAAGCACAGTTAAACTTTATATACAAATAGATGAGTTCTTTAATATGCATCAAGTTGCTGGACTGCTCAAGAACAAAGTATCTTCTTTTTTCTTCTTCACTTTTTTCTCTGACAGCACTCGTGACAAACTAGTTCTTCAGCTGAAAATGAAATAACCAGCCTGAATTAAAATTCTGCATTAAAACCTACTAAACCCAACGCAAGACATGTCCCCACTCATTTCTGTGTTGGTTTATATACATGAAAATTGTTCTGACCTTCTAAAACTGCTCTTGTGAACTATGTATGAATTTGCATTTCGCACAGTTCTGGCAGTGTAGAGACTAGTTGGCTTCATTTTCATTTAACATCAGGCTCCAAACATTTCTGTTTTCTTCTATCATGCACAGTAAATCTCAAAACAGCTTTGTTCAGTTTCAAGACAAGCTGTGACCATCTCCATCTTTTAGAGTCTTACCCAAACAAAAAAAAATGTGTTTGGTGGCAAACTGGAAGAGTTAAATACAATCAAGTTGTGGTTTTTAAAGGTACTAAGAAAAGTGGTTCAGTGCTGCTAGATGGTAGGTGATATTTCTGTAGACTCTTACTAGAAATGTTTTCAAGTTCTGCTAGAAATTGCAGGAGAAAAATAGTTTTAGAAGATTTTTAAATAATTCCTTCCTTTTTCCATTCTATTTACCTCGCTATATGGAAATGAGGAAAATGTGGAAGTTTTTTCTATATCCCCCCAAATTCACACAACAATCTACCCTGGTAAAGAGCTGGCTAAGTACAGTAAGCAGACAATCTGCGTTATTAAAGCAATACTTTTTCTCCAATGCCAATAAAAAAGGCACTGTGAGAGATACAGAAAAGAAAGAAATCTGCAGTGGGACAAAATATCCTACAACTCAGTAACTCATTCTTAGCAAGATACACTTGCTGCAGTCTTGCTGCATTCCCTTCTATTTCTCCCTCTTGAGATTCCCTTACCCATCAGGAAAACAAGACTTCAGGAAGAACCCTGCTATACATATCCACAGGCTGCAAGAACCACCAAAGTTCATATAAAAATGAATATTTATTGCAACTGTTCCCCATGCAGTGTTTTCTGATGGGCATTGCTGTATTTTGTAGAGAACTGGAAACAGGATCTTTAGATCCTTCTGAGTTTGTATTACATTGTCAAGGTGAGCCGCATTACCTTGAGCCAGAGACATCTGCAGTTACTCTTGAATGAACAGCTTTAAGTGCATGAGACTAATCTTTTCCTTCTTCTCTTCTAGCTGAGTTCTCCTTACTCAACTGACTGAAGTTCATGTATTGGAAAAATAAGTGATTGTGTGAACACTGGATGGGTTAAAGATGCCTTAATTTTTTTACCACCATCTTTGTAAATCAGCTTTTCCTGGAAACCATTATGTTATTCTTAGGCCTCTGCTATCAATCAACATGTAAACAACGAATTTTCTCCCTAAGCATTCAAGTAGATTTCTGCAAGTCAGATTTGCTGTTGTGAGTCATAGAAGGCCAAATACTTTCTGGCTTGAAAGTGGGGTCCCAGCCGAGATAAATTTTACTTGCAGAATTAACTAACATCTATAGAATTGCTGTAAATATTAGAGCATAAGAACAAAATGCTTTGCTTCTGAAAACGACATATAAAGATAACTAAAGACATTAATGTGTTTGGAGAAATTGGGATTATTATGTTAAATACTTTCTTTTTAATCATAATCTTGTACATGACTGGTTTAGATTCTATTTCAAAGCAGATTCTCATTCCCTTGAGCTCAAATGTCCCAGAGGAGTTTGGGACATTTTTCTCCAAAGCAGAAGTACCTTCAGTGCAGATCTTTGTCTGACACCACAGCAGAAGTTGTGGAAGGCAGGTAGGCTAAGCTGGGGAGAGAAGGGAGTTCCAGAAAGGAAGCAGACACAAAATTTGTGGTGTCAGAAAGGCTGTCTCCATTTTGCCATTGGGAGTTAGTAAAACTTCCCCCCTCACAAAACAGTTGCAAAAGTAAATCTGTTTGGGCATGAAACACTCAGATCCTCCAGCGAGTACTACCAGAAAGTCTACAAATAAAAAAATCCTGATCTGATGCAGTTTGGCTACTATCTGGTAAACACCAACTGGAAAGCATAGTATTAAAAAAATGAAGAGTTGCAGCATTTGCTGACCACTGGAAATTTGTGCTACATGACAGATTACACATCTATCAGAGGGTCATTTAAAGAGCAGAATACTTAGTTTTTATATAAACAGCAAATTGCCTTTTAAAAATACTCTTTTTTTTTAGTTCTTTATTTTTCAGGCACTGTTTAGTGCTCGGTTTGGGTTGTTTGGTTTTGTTGTTGTTTTTCTTTTCCTCTCAAGATTATCCCTAAAGTCTGTGTTAACAGAATAATAAACAGGCAATTCCAAGGACACATCTGCAGGCCTAATAAAGATGTAAGTCTTATGCACATAATGCATGGTTAATGCATGCAAAGATCTTAAAATACAAGCCCTTGAACACTTGCACCTTACTGGTTTTTTGAGCAGGTACAAGTTAGACATCCGAGATGAAAACATAACCTCCTTGAATCAGTAAGATTCGGATTTTACTTTCATTTCTCCTTTTTTACTCGCTCCTTTCACCCATCCTATGTTAGTTAAAAGCGAGTGAATGGAAACAGAGTAATGAGTTATTTCTGGGATACACGGGAGTAGATTTTAAACAAACAAACACATCTGTTCATTGACCTGAGTGATTTAAAGCAAGCTGCACATAAGAAGTCATTTTCTCTCCAGAAGAACCATGTATAAATAATTTTCCAAAACATCAAGAGCAATTCTGTATATAGTTTGGTAACATCTGTAATTTATATAACCAGCATGAATAAAACCAGATTTTGGCTTCAAGTTGTATACCTGGACCTCTGTGGAATTTATTTCAAGGCACACAAAAATATTCTTGCTGCCTTTTTGTGGTCTCAAGTCTGAACTACAAACAGTGACTTCTAAAGCAGCAAACGTAACTTCACGTCGCATCACGCTGTTTTCGTTCTAACCTCTTCCCAAATCTTAATACAAACTAAATGGGGTATATCCTGTATTTGTGACCATCTAAACTTCATGAGAAGTACTGTAAAAAGGCACCAGACACGACATGTGAAGCAGTCCCCTCTCTCCTTCCTCCCGGCTCCCCGGGCAATGCAACCCTGCAAGACCCTCCAGTATTAACTTCGGCACGATATAATCGGTGTTACTGAACAGCACTGTGGCATTACAGTTTCTACTATTGCTTTGGAACAGATTTTGCAAGGGGTAGGTTGAACATGTCGTTGAAAGGTGTATGACTTTGTTTCACTGCTTTAAAGGAGCAATTTTCTATGAGATAAATGTATAGAGCCTAAGCCTCCTTTCATTAAAAAAGTAAGACTTTTGTCCTTATGCCACTGCAAGTAAGAATAGGGTTCTCTAGTAAAACGATGGGGAAAGGGGTAACACACAGAAGGGGAGCCTCGAGCACTGCCAGAAGAAACAAAATATCCGCTTTTAAGAGCTTTTCCTATCTGTGCTCAAGCAGCGTCCACTGTGTTTTGCAGCAGAAAATTAAAAAATTAGGCGACTGTTGAGTGCTTTGCGTCTAGGTGCATCGCTGTGACGATGCTAATTAAAAAAAAACCAGTTACCTCCTGCTGTAGCTTTTATTTACAGCCGTGTTTCTGCAGCCACTCCTCCACAGTATCTCATGGCACTAAGTTTGCCAAACAGACCTTCTCCTTACTTGTTTCTTTCGCGGAGTAAGAACTGCCTCCTCCGTCTGAGGAATGGCTGGGGGGACACAAAGGACACCGAAACACGTCCCAGGACTGGAGACTCGCTCCTGCACTTTAGTACCCCGGTCTGTGCCCACGCCTCAGACACCAAACAAAACCCAAACAGACCGTGAGCGTCCGAGGCGGCAGCAACAGAGCCGCTATTCCTATTCCCTATTCTATTCCTTGCACGAAAAGCGGGATGAAGGAATGGGAAGGGCGACAACGCTGAGCCGCCTGAACCGGCATTTTATGGCATTCTTGGTGTCCTGAATGATGATCCGGTTCACAGCCCGGGGCTGCACCGCCGGCGGTGCCCACCCCCTTCCCGCCGGGCCGCTGCACTTTCGCTTTCGGTTTCCCGGTTCCAAAGGCTTTCCCAGAACTCACGTGGGGAGGCCGTTCCTGCCGCGCTCCGCCCCCCCGCGGCTGCGCATGCGCACTGTGCGCCGTGGGGGGATCCCGAGGCGGCCGGNTGCGCCGTGGGGGTATCCCGAGGCGGCCGGAGCGGGGGAGGACTGGGAGAGAGCAGGAGGCGAGGGAGCTGCTTGCGGGAAGGAGTGAGAGCCGGGAGGTGAGTGGAGCTGCCTCCAAGAAGGGCTGGGAGAGAGCAGGAGGTGAGTGGAGCTGCCTCCGAGAGGGGCTGAGAGAGACCTGGGAGGTGAAGGAGCTGCCGTCGGAAAGGAGCTGGAGCCGGGAGATGAGGGAGCTGCTGTCGGGAAGGGCTGGGAGCGACCTGGGAGGTGAAGGAACTGCTGTCGGGAAGGGCTGGGAGAGACCTGGGAGGTGAAGGAGCTGCTGTCGGGAAGGGCTGGGAGCGACCTGGGAGGTGAAGGAGCTGCTGTCGGGAAGG
>VWZD01010412.1:378416-446782 GCA_013396695.1 Sakesphorus luctuosus | reverse complement strand
GGTGTATGACTTTGTTTCACTGCTTTAAAGGAGCAATTTTCTATGAGATAAATGTATAGAGCCTAAGCCTCCTTTCATTAAAAAAGTAAGACTTTTGTCCTTATGCCACTGCAAGTAAGAATAGGGTTCTCTAGTAAAACGATGGGGAAAGGGGTAACACACAGAAGGGGAGCCTCGGGCACTGCCAGAAGAAACAAAATATCCGCTTTTAAGAGCTTTTCCTATCTGTGCTCAAGCAGCGTCCACTGTGTTTTGCAGCAGAAAATTAAAAAATTAGGCGACTGTTGAGTGCTTTGCGTCTAGGTGCATCGCTGTGACGATGCTAATTAAAAAAAAACCAGTTACCTCCTGCTGTAGCTTTTATTTACAGCCGTGTTTCTGCAGCCACTCCTCCACAGTATCTCATGGCACTAAGTTTGCCAAACAGACCTTCTCCTTACTTGTTTCTTTCGCGGAGTAAGAACTGCCTCCTCCGTCTGAGGAATGGCTGGGGGGACACAAAGGACACCGAAACACGTCCCAGGACTGGAGACTCGCTCCTGCACTTTAGTACCCCGGTCTGTGCCCACGCCTCAGACACCAAACAAAACCCAAACAGACCGTGAGCGTCCGAGGCGGCAGCAACAGAGCCGCTATTCCTATTCCCTATTCTATTCCTTGCACGAAAAGCGGGATGAAGGAATGGGAAGGGCGACAACGCTGAGCCGCCTGAACCGGCATTTTATGGCATTCTTGGTGTCCTGAATGATGANGGGCTGGGAGCGACCTGGGAGGTGAAGGAACTGCTGTCGGGAAGGGCTGGGAGAGACCTGGGAGGTGAAGGAGCTGCTGTCGGGAAGGGCTGGGAGCGACCTGGGAGGTGAAGGAGCTGCTGTCGGGAAGGGCTGGGAGCGACCTGGGAGGTGAAGGAGCTGCTGTCGGGAAGGGCTGGGAGCGACCTGGGAGGTGAAGGAGCTGCTGTCGGGAAGGGCTGGGAGAGACCTGGGAGGTGAAGGAGCTGCTGTCNGTGGGGGTATCCCGAGGCGGCCGGAGCGGGGGAGGACTGGGAGAGAGCAGGAGGCGAGGGAGCTGCTTGCGGGAAGGAGTGAGAGCCGGGAGGTGAGTGGAGCTGCCTCCAAGAAGGGCTGGGAGAGAGCAGGAGGTGAGTGGAGCTGCCTCCGAGAGGGGCTGAGAGAGACCTGGGAGGTGAAGGAGCTGCTGTCGGGAAGGAGCCGGAGGCGGAAGGTGAGCGGAGGGAGCTGCCTGCGACGGTGCCGGCACCTCGCGGGGTGGCTGCTGGAGCTGTCGCGTCCTCAGCCCCTGCCCCTTCCCCTCGCTGCTGCCCGGGCATCGCCCCCCGAGCCTTACGGGTCGCTGTCGCTCCTGCTGTGGCAGCGGGAGACATCTCCTCGGGGTCTTCGTTCCTGGCAGGTGCACCATCAGGGCATCTCCCGGCTCCCGGGCAGCAGCGCTGCTCCTCCGTCACTTGTTGCGTCTGCTTCCAAATCCTACTCTCTGAACGCCTTTTCTCTCCTTCCTGACAGCTGCACCTACCCCTGCGCGTCTCCAGACTCCCGTCGCTGCCCGCTCGGGAGTTCCCAGGAGCGACCGCCTGTACCGGGCCGGTGCTCCTGTTCCTGCCGCGTCCACAGCGCCGGGGCAGCCTCTGCCGAGCAGGTGCGACCCCTCCGTGGGTACAGTGCGGTGCTGCCGCCCGCGGGGCCGGGGCCGGGGCCGGGGCCGAGCCCGGCGGGGAGCGGGGCAAACACGGGGAGGGAGCGCTGACCTTGCCCCGCAGCCGAGCGAGGGCCTGGCGGCTGGGACGGCCCGTCCGCCCCTCTTGGCTCCCGAGCTGCGCCGCGTGGGGCGGCCGCGGTCACCCGGGAACGGCGTGAGAGTGGTTGGAGTGGCCAGGAAGGAGCCCCGGGGTGCCGTGGGAAGAGTGTGGCCAGCAGGTCGAGGGAGGTGATCCTCCCCCTCCGCTCGGCACTGGTGAGGCCACATCTGGAGCACTGTGTCCAGTTCTGGGCTCCTTCGTACAAGAAAGACAAGGCACTACTGGAGAAGGTCCAGAGGAGGCCACAAAGATGATGAGGGGTCTGGAGCATCTCTGTTATGAGGGGAGACTGTGGGAGCTGGGCCTGTTCAGCCTAGAGAAGAGAAAACTGAGAGGGAGCGTCATTAATGCATATAAATATCTCAAAGGCGGGTGCCAGGAGGATGGTGCCAGATTCTTTTTGGTGGTGCTCAGTGACAGGATGAGGGGCAATGGCTATAAACTAAACCAGAAGTTTCACCTCAACGTGAGGAAGAATTTCTTTGAGGATGGAAAAACAATGGAACAGGCTGCCCTGGGAAGGTGTGGAGTCTCCCTCTCTGGAGACCTTCAAAACCCACCTGGACACATTGCTGTGCCACCTGCTCCAGGTGACCCTGCCTCGGCAGGGGCGTTGGATTGGGTGATCTCCAGAGATCCCTTCCAACCCTAACAATTCTGTGGCTGAGCTGTGGAAGGCACCCTCAAGCATGGGTGTTATGAGGCACACAGAGCCACAGAGCTACAAATACATTACCCTTTTAGGGGCTTCCAAAAGGGCTCCTTTTCTCCAGACACGCCTGTGGGCTGCAGTCGTATTCCCCTTCCCTTGGGTAAGGTTAGAACAGCAAGAGGGGCTGTCCATCCTGCACCACCCCACTTGTCAGTTTGTCAGTGGCAGGCTGAGCCGTTCACCCCACTGCGGGTCTCTCTGATGCCTCTTCCACAAAATGGTATTGACTTACCCCTTTTTTGGTGTTTCCCTGCTTGCACCCCCAAGGGCCATGTTTGCTACATTATTAGATTGCTCTGTAACCACCTTGAAGGGTTCTCTGCTCCACTCCTAAGTCCTTTCCCAGGCTGGTTGCTTTAAGACACAGGATGTTTGGAGGACATCTTCGTTTAAGCATTGGGGAAAGCAGCAGACAAACTTCACACACTTAGACAAATTCTTCCAGCTTTCCTCAACCACGTCATGTGTAACTGTTTGCCTTGCCTTGGTGCAGTAAATGCTGTGTTGCCTGTAATGTGAATAGCACACACCTCAATGGCCTCACTTAAAATGTAATAGCATTTTTAACTCTCATTTGCTTCTCTCACATAGCATATGCCACTCAGCAGCTGAAGGAACCAACATACAAACACTAACAGATTTAGTAGGAGGGCACATTCAAGGTAGTCCTTCACCCTGATGATTCCCTTTTCTTTGGATAGGTCCCATAACCCTTTTTTTAAAGGTTGCATATGTGAGTGGACTTACATCTCACCACTTGTGTTCTCAGCCTGGACTGTTCCTTGGATGTGTCATTTCCACTACAAGATGATAATCTGCAGCCTAATGAGAAAACTAACTGATCTGCTGCTAGAGACCATAAATCAGAATATAAAGCCATTCTGTCATACAAGCGTTATGGCCAACAGAAGCCATGCTGTACAATACAAGTTCATTTAAGTATCATATATCTGCTGCACAGACTACTTGAATTTAGCCTGAGAATGTGATCATGAGAACTAAAGCATATAGCAGGAAAAAAAATCTTTCCAGTACTTCTCCATTTAAAGTGATTTGAGATCTAGTCCATTTTCACATCAGGTGAGTGGGGACACAAATAGCAACTGAAAGTGGGTGTGTAGAGGTTTCTTTGATTTTTCACTCATGCTCTTAGATGAGGACTTCCAATGGAAGGTGAAACTCCACATGGAGGATGTCAGTCATGCAGAGTACAGGTATCAAACACACAGATCCTCATTCCCATATCCCTGCTAACCAAGAGAGCAGTAACACTACCAGTACCCTAAATGCCATGAAAAGGGGGATTGCCACACAAGAAAGAAAAAGGCAAATTTTCATGGGAAAGAGTGATTCTAGTTTGGAGTTACTTTTCACAGAACAGTGCCCTGTCCTAATTTGTTAATTCTTTTTTTTTATAGTTAAGCCCAGAAAAAGTTGTATAGTGTTTTGTTGACTAGCATCTATATCTATTACAGCTGAAAATAAAATATTTTGCTCCTTTTCTTTCCTATTCCTCGTCATGGTTTTACCCCAGCCAGCAACTAAGCACCACACAGCTGCTCACTCACTTCCCCCTCTTCCCCATGCAGTGAGATGAGGGAAGGTCCAAAGGGTAAAAGGCAGAAAACTTGTGGTTTGAGATACAAAGACAGTTTAGCAGGTACAGCAGAGGTTGTGTGCAGAAGCAAAACAAACCAAGGAATTAATTCACTGCTTCCTATGGCAGGCAGATGTTCAGCCATCCCGGAAAAGCTGGGCTCCATCACGCCTGATGGTGACTTGAGAAGACAGATGGCATCATGCAAAGCGTCCCCCCACCTTCCTTCTTTCTTCCCCCAGGTTTATGGGCTGACCATGATGCCATATGGTGTGGAATATCTCTGTGGTCAGTTGGGGTTAGCTGTCCAGCTGTGTCCCCTCCCAGTTCCTTGTGCACCACCAGCCCCCTCGCTGGTGGGGTGGGGTGAGGAGCAGAAAAGGGCTTGATGATGGGTAAGCCCTGCTCAGCAATAACAAAAACATCCCTGTTTTACCAATGCTGTTACCAGCACAAATCCAAAACACAGCCCCACGCGGGCTACTGTGAAGAAAATTAGTTTTATCCCAGCCAAAATCAGCACATCCTCCAGTTTTATCAATGCTCATGAAAACTTACAGATGTTGTTTTTCACTAGTTCAGTCCAAACACTACTTAAACATTTACACTGATTTTTTTTCTCCCCTTCTGCAGGATGACTCAATGGTATCAGCTACAGCAACTTGATTCCAAGTTTTTGGAGCAAGTTCACCAGCTATATGATGACAGCTTTCCTATGGAGATTAGGCAGTACCTGGCACAGTGGCTGGAGAACCAGGATTGGTAAGCTTAGAAATTTGCCCTTGGGTTGTGTGATAAGCAGCATTCCCTTATAGGCAGCAGGAGGATACTGGGGTGGCACACTGCTTAGCTGAACCTTTGCTGGTGGGATGCTTCAGTCGCTGTGTGGGTGCCACAGCCTGTATTCCTGCCCCTCTTCAGGGCTTTCTAGAGGGGCCTGACACCTGCAGTAAAAGTGTCCTGGCTCGTATTGCTCTCAGCTGGTCTGTAACAAAAGCAGCTGGTTTAAGACCCTATCAGTTACTGTCTTCGTAGCTCAGTCTCTCACTTTGGACTTCTAATAAGATTTCTGAGGAGAATCTTCTATTTGAAGGCTGGTACACCATGCACATGCATCAGGGTCACTTTTAGATCCTTGATGTGCATGAAGTGAGCAAATGAATTTGCACACAGTGTGTCAAGAATAATACAGACTAAACAAACATTTCTATATCAAGGAAAATAAAATCAAAGAGAATGAAACTGGCTTACATTTGAAAGTAATTCTTCCTACTTGCATATTCTACAGCTGGAGTTAGGGATTAGAAATAAAGTACACCTGTATGCATTTCTTGGATGCTTTATTAGAAGTCTTTTTAACACAAGCATGCCTTAAATTATTCTAGGGAACATGCAGCCAACAACGTATCTTTTGCTACGGTGTTATTCCATGACCTGTTGTCACAGCTTGATGACCAATTTAGTAGATTCTTGATAGAAAACAACTTTTTGCTGCAACACAACATAAGGAAAAGCAAACGTAATCTTCAGGTATGCTGGGGTTCTATAGCTGTACATTTGCTTGAATTGCTTCAGTAGTACAATTGGATGCCTCTGAGCAAACTACCCTGCCATGAGGGATTTTCACAGAAAAAGTGTGATAATCATAATTTAAAACCTAGAATTCAAGTGTTGCTCCATGTTTGTTTTAATTTGCTACAGTTAGAAAGTTACAGTTTAATTACAGGTACAGTCACAATTTCTGAGAGCTCTGGGAAAAAGAAAGTTGTAGTTTGTGAGGTGTTTACTACATGCGTTTGGGGCACTTAGCTGCAGTTTCGCTTACCCCACCCCTTCCCCATCAGTTTCCTCAGTGTGATAATAAGCTTTTGATGCAGAAGAAACACAGGGAAAGAAGTCCTTCAGGTGTAACTGCAGAACTGCAGTTAACAGCAAAGGACTTGTCCTTAGCACTCTGCATTGCATTGCACTGACAAAGAAAAGGGCCAAAGCAAATGAGAGTGAGTGGCAGTGCAGGACATATCCCCAGTGGACTTATTAATTAGTTTTGTTAGTCAGTCCTCTGCTCTTCCCTGTAGAGCTCTATGCCAGAGGGTCTTCCATAGAGTCACCTTCATCACAGCCTAATTCCCACACACTGAGCTTGTGCTTACCACAGGTTGGTGACCAGGGGACTGTTTTCTGAGGAGAGGAGAACAGAATATGACCTGACTGTATTTATACCATGGTAACTAGAGATCAGCAATGAAAGATCAGTCAAGAAGGCTGGTACAGCTCAGCGACCCCCAGGGCAGCACCATCCTCAGCATGCTTCAACTTTGTGTGGATGTAAAACAATAAAGTTGAATTTGAATCCAGCCTTGACCAGGTGTTCAAAAGTGGGAGCTCACATTGCTGCTTTACATCCCTGAGCAAGAGCTGTACCTGCCAGACTAGCACACTGCCCTTCAAAACCAGCAGCCATACGTCAGAGGATGGGAAGGCAGCTCTGAGAGATGAGCACTCCCTAGGACTGTAGGACCTCACTTCTCCCAGTAATGTCTCTGACACTTTCCTGTTGTTTTGTGCCAGTCTCATGCCATTGAATGCTAATGAACTAAAATAGAAACTCACGCTTAGAGCTGGTTGCAGCTCTCATACCCTGTAGTCTTGGAACAGGATATGACCACATGGTCTTTTTGCCAATTTGAAGGGCGTGAAATTATGTGTATGAACTTAAACAGTAGACTGTCTCTTATGGTAGGATAACTTCCAAGAAGACCCAATACACATGGCGATGATCATCCAGCACTGTCTGAAAGAAGAGAGGAAAATACTCAACAGTGCCCAGTTGTCAAATGAGGTAACAGTCTTGAAACATCTACTGGAATTATATCTACCCTTTCCTGTTATTTGGGACAGGGGGAGTGTATGAAGAGTGAAAGGGGAAACAGGCCAAATAATGTTTCTTAAAGACAGGAGAGTGAGCACTGATATGTACCAGCTGGAGGACACTGGGACACACCAGCTGGACAACATGGTTTGTTGCTGCTCAATGAAACATTTGGAGGAGAAATGGCCTGGAAATAATTTTTATTCCTTGAGTGATGTAAAAGCTGTGCTGTTTTTTTAATGCTTCTGTAGTATGATGTAGCCTGATGTGCTCATGGGATTTTATTTCAATAATCAGTGCTTATCTTATTTATCCAGCAATATTTTAGCTTTGTTCTTTTGCATTTTACTCCTGAGTGAAGCAGCTGAACCTTGATGCTTCTCTGGACTGTCTCTTTGGGAAAATGATGCATCATTTTCCTTCCCAGTTATCTCCAAGTGATTCTCTCTATTTTTGCTGTTTTGTTAGTTTTTTTTAATGAAGGCCTTTTTTTTTCCTCTTCATCGTGGGTAATGTGATATTCTTGTCCTTCCTCATTTGTTCTCCAACTTATATTTTTGTTTTCCTGTGCCAGAACTGTTTTGCAGTAAAGATTCTGCAGCTGCAAAAGGCATGCAAAATATATAGATAGATGTCATCCACTTATGTAGAAATAAAGTGATGACTGACCAAGCACATTAAGTTCTGATACTGAAATACTTCATTTTATAGCAAGTTTTTGAATGTGCATTAGTAGTGAGGGAGGAGCACGCAGGAATGGGGTCTACTGCAACAGTGTCCAAAACAGCTCCTCTAAGAGTGTGACTCTGGCAGAGCCCTGGTAGCTGCAGCACAGCTGTTCAGTTCTGCCTCATGACATGAAGCACCTGCTAGTGCTTTTCCAGTATGCAATAAATTTGGGTCATCAAAAAGGGAAAGGAAATTTTAGAATGGTTTTGATGGGAAGGGACCTTAGAGATCATCTACTTCCACCCCCCCTGCCATGGGCAGGGGCACCTTCCACTAGGCCAGGTTGCTCCAAGCTCCTTCCAGCTTGGCCATCACTTCCATCACTGCTTGTGGTTGGCACTAGGTACAACACCACACAACACCTCTGCTTTCTGGTAACTGCTCATATTTCCCAAAGCTGAGAAGATAAAATACAAAACAAGCACAATAAGCATCATAAAAACCAAAAGAGAACCCCAAATGTTAGAGGATGCTAAGACTGCTGCAATAGTCTGACTTAAAGAGGGTAAACCTTTATCAGTTTACCAAAATAAATACTGTAGATGACATCAGCCTAAGTTGAGGATTTCATCCGAGCAGCGATGTAAAGTTGACTGTCCTGCATTGGAGGAACAGGAAGTTTCTAACACCAGTAGTACTGTTAATGAAAAATCCTGTGTTTCACATTACTGCAGCTGAGTGATGTCAAGCTTCCTGAGTTATATTGAGGTCAACTTTCAAAGAAACTATAGAGAGTTGTAGAGTGTGCTTGAATACCCTAAAGGAAGGCAGTTGCATACTAAGTTACCCCTTATGCCTGTACACAGACCTGTCTTGTTCATTTCAACAGTGACACAGACCTATCTTGTTCTTGCTCTTAGCCCATTCCTCCCCGTATCCTGTAGGGATGAATATAATACTTGATGTCATCTGGCCTTCAGGGTGTTTTCTTGAAATACATTTAGGAGACTCATGAAGATAAACAAGCAAAAGAATGGATTGTGCAGACGAAAAACAGATATTTTTGTGATGAAAAAAGTGCAGCATCACCACAGAACAGGCAATTTTAGTCCTTTTTTGTTTCTTCCAAATTCACCTGATCTTGATTTTATACTATAAACTTTGATATGATTTGCCAGAACAAGCCATGCTTCCCCAGGTTGTTTGCCAACAAAACCACTAACCTACATAAACAAAAAAGTTTTTGCTGTCATGGGTTACTCTGGTTTGACTTTTGTTGTTGTTTTACTTCTTCCCTCAGATGGAAGTGGGGGGTGTGCAGAACACTGTGATTGGGATGCTGGACAAACAGAAGGAACTTGATGCCAAAGTTAAGGCTGTAAAAACCAGTGTTACAGTAAGTATAGTGTAACTTTTTGTAGTAGTGTTGATTCACAAATGCTGAAAAGCTTGCACTACATAAGACTTGATAAATGATAAGTAAAAATAAGGTAATTGTCTGGTTTTCATATCTGTGAGCAGTGATTGTCTAAAGACTGAAAGTAACTATTTGTCAGTAGCACCATTATACTGATTAGTATTTAACTGTTTTAACAAGGTCAGATTTCTTGTGCCTAATTTTTTGCAAAAACATTTTACCCCTCTGAAATAATAGCAACTGAGGGAAAGCTCCTAAATCATGTACTGACCTATTTGTTATTAACCAGAAGCTGTATCTTTTTTTGAGTGTATAGATGTTGTCTTAACAAATACAGTCACAACAGAAAGCTTTTCTCCAAACAATACTTAAAAATTTGAAAGTTTAAAATGTTGTGTGCTGTTCCAAGTTTTTCCACTGTAGCCTAGGTTCTCCTAAACTCTCTGAACTTACATGGCTAGGCAACAAGGGCTTTTCTATATTTTATAATTAGCAGATTTCAGTTAGCTGAGAAGGAGGGAGAGTGAAGAGAAGGTGGTGAAATTTGGAGATATTTCCTGTGAGGGAGTTCCAAGAAAAAACGTTGCTGCAAAATTGGACTTCATGTCTGTAAAGGGCTGATAACAGGCAGTTCCTAATCAGATGCAGTCTTGCATTATTTGAAAATGTAGAATAATTGTGGCCACCTTCATTCTTGCGTTATAGGACGTGGAGCAGGACATCAAGACATTGGAGGATATGCAAGATGAATATGACTTTAAATGTAAAACCTTGCAGAACAGAGGTGAGTAGTTTTTCAAGGACATACCCTATTGCATATGGCTTGTCAGAGTAAACTCTGCTGTCTTATGTCAGGATACTAAACCTAATGGTACACAGCCAAACTTACTGGTAATGTCCATGCTTTATAAATTCCCCTTTGCACTGAAACCTAAATTTCTGAAAATGCATATTCTGTGTCTGTCTTTTGTTACAAATAGGAGAGCCTCCTTGTTAACACAGCATTCCTTTGTCCTTTACATCCCTTTGCCACTAGAAGTAGCAAACCCCATAGACTCTGACCATTGAACTACACACCTAATTAGTGTAGTTTAGGCTTCTCTTTGCCATCTTGTATTTCAGAAATGCCTTCCTGCTTCAGGTTATATTGACTTTTGTCTACAAAGGGTATCACATGGAGCTGTAGTCCACACTGCTTTAATTATACAGATCTGTCTCTGTTGTTGAGTTCTTTGTTCTAGAAAAAGCTTCAGTTTCCAACAAAAATTGGCAGTTGACTATCCCTCAGAAGGGACATGTTCAGAAGATACTGAGGGAAGCACTGAGCCATGATCTTGCTCTGTACCTGGGGGCAGCTGGTGCTTCCATGAGTTAGATGAGAGCCTCTAACTTAAGGTCAGTAGGAGCACGAGTAGTAACCAGGGCAGTTAGACAGAGTCTGTCAACCTGGGCTGTGAACAAGCTCAGGCGGCTGTAAACATCCTCCCTTGAAATAACAGTTAACTTCTGTTGCCAGGTTATGTGATACAGGCCTGAAGTCAGCATGAGAAGAAATTGTTCTGTATGTATCTTTACACAGTATAATCATTATTTTAAATCAGGTTCTTGCTCTGCAAAGCAAGCAAATTCACATCTCAATTACTTCACTGGGCCAGTGTTTTTTCCTTGCATTAATGCTTTAAGTGCAGACTCTGCCCTTTCGACAGAGGCAAAGGAGGAATCAAAAAAAATCTAGGAGACAGTAAACATTTCCTCCATTAAGCTTTAACGATGTACTTCACTTGACATTAGTCAGGCAGATCCCTTTCTCCCTGCAGCATTTCCTTCCACCTATACTTCAGCACTCCTTCAGCTTCACGTTCACAATTTGGACTTATTTTACAGAACATGAGTCCAATGGTGTGTCTCAGGAGGAATATAAGAAAGAACAGTTCAATCTCCAGAAGATGTTTTTATCACTTGACCTCAAGAGAAAGGTAGTGTTCAGATTTTCTTTCAGAAGTTAACAGGTCTTCATTTTGAACACATGTTCATTTTCATTGGACTGACATAACAAACTACCAGTAGAAAATGTTGAACTGAGATTTTGTTCTTTCCATCTTGTTTGAAAATTTAGAATCTCTGTAAGCAGTTTTATTTCTCTTCTAGCAACCTTTATCAAACTCTGTTGGGTAAGGCTAAAAGAACAATGTGAAGGAAAAGGTGTCATACCAATAATTATGTTCTAGAGGAAAAAAGTTACTAAAAGTCTTCAGCTATGTTGGAGTTAAATGTACTGTCATTGCAGTGCTCAAATCTCCAGCAAGCACTGGGTGAACACAAATATGCTTAGGACATACATGGGTGCAAGACACTGGCTCTTCAGAGTTCAGCAATACTGAATATGCTTTGTTTCTCCACTTAATCTAGCAAATGCTCCAGCTAAAAAACAAAAAGCAGGTGTTTTCAGAAAATATACTCTGTTGACAGAATATTGTTGAGGTCTTTGTGGCGTTTTGCAAGACAGATGAGTACTAACTAAAACAGTACTTAGTTTTTGTGTTTTTAATAAACAGGATAATTTCATACTTTCTGTAGGAAGTGGTGAACATGATAATACAGCTGCTGCACAACACAGAGCACACACAGAGTGCTCTTATTAATGAGGAGCTGGTGGAGTGGAAGCACAGACAACAAACAGCATGTATTGGTGGCCCACCCAATGCCTGTCTTGACCAGCTACAGAACTGGTAAGTCTCTAGTCAGGTACTACATTGAAGCATGTTATGAAGGAACACCAGATCTATGAAACATACTGATTATTTATATTATGCATTTTCATTCTGTCACAGCATAACTACATTTCATTAATTTTATTACCTCACCACATCTCCAAAGAGCATGAAGTGTTCTCTGTGCACTGTCTTGTTCTTAGGGACAGTCACCTGGCTGTTGTCTCTGCATTATTACAATACAAAAACATGCTAAAAGTAATAAAATTGTGTAATTGTAGGTTTACCATTGTTGCTGAAAGTCTACAGCAAGTTCGTCAACAGCTCAAAAAGCTTGAGGAACTGGAACAGAAGTTTACCTATGACTCTGATCCCATCACAAAAAATAAACAAGTTCTTCAGGACCTAACATACAGTCTTTTCAAACAACTCATTCAAAGGTAACAGACCAGAAGGATCTTTCTATATTTGCTTGAATAAATAGGTGGAATGTGTCTTCATGTTCCCTCAGTATGTCCTGCTTGCTAACTTGGCATTTTATGAGGTTTTCCTAAGTTTGTCACAAACATTAAATTACTGGGTTTGAGATTTGTGCTGTCTAGGGTTTCCAGAGGTTGAGGCCCATGGAAAGGGTTTGTGATCAGTCATTACTGAAGTTGGCAGGAGCCTTGCTACAGGATGCATTGATTTATAGAATCAAACTTCTCATCTGTTAGTCCGTTACTTGCTTCAAGCTTCATCCCTGCAAAGTTCAAATAATGAAAGGCAGGAAACAGTCCACATCAAGCTATGCCCAAGATAAATACACACTGAATTCTTCAACTCTTAGTCTCTGGACACATCCTCTTTGCCCTCAGCACAGGGAGGCCAGCCCTGTCTGTACCTTCACTATGGTGCATGTTACTGCAGCTGGTAGTTGCCTCACATAAGACCAGAGTCCCAATCTGTAAACATATAGTAGACAAAAATCAGTGCTACAGAAGACTTGATCTAGCAGATAAGAACAGGGGCTGAGATACAGTGGTTAACAGCCTCTTATGGGGGTTAGAACTGAGGTTTCCAGAGTCCCATTCAGATGCTTTGATCACTTTTGGAAAACACATTGCTACTTTTCAGTGAAGTGAAGGCTATGAGGAAGAGCTGTAGAAATCCAGCTGCTGTTTACATTTCTTTCCTGTGAGTACAGTGGAAGGAAAAGTCTCCATGCTACCAAGATTTATGTCTACACAACACAGTGCTACACAAAAGATGCCCAAGACAGCAAGTTTGGGGGTGTATCTGAACAGGTTTAGCCTCAAAAGTTTGCCTTGTGGGGTTAGCTAGCCCTTATCAAATCCCCACTAGCATTATCTTTCTCTTGGGCATGTGTTGTTACATAGCAGTGTTACCATAAGAGCTCAGCAAGCTGTGGGAATGGCATATAAAGTTCATTTCAGAGGAGTTTGATGTAGCAATCTCCCTATTCAAGCCATCAGTGTACTTAAGAAAAGCCAACCCATATGAAATCACTTCATATTTGCAATATTTTTAGCCTCATTGAGACATTTGAAAGAAAAAGACACACACACTCCTCTCTGTAGATGGAAACTGAATGAATAAAGCATATAGTACTACTACCATTCGTTTAAAGTTTACTTTTTATGTAATTTCTTGTTTCTTAAGGACAACATTGATAATATAAAGTGCCTTTAAACTGTTCATTCATAGCTCCTTTGTGGTGGAGAGGCAGCCTTGCATGCCAACACATCCTCAGAGGCCACTAGTCCTGAAGACAGGAGTACAGTTTACTGTAAAGCTGAGGTATGTTTCCCCCTTCTCTCTTCCTGTTTTGTGGTAAGGCTTTCGTGTCATTGGCTTCTCACAGCAGAGAGGGTTGCACAGCTTGCACTGCAGCACAAGTGCTAAGGTCAGAAAGTGCCCTGTGAGGGGGCTTTCTTCTGCCAGAGCTTAACTCACAATCAGCTTTTAGTCTTTACCAGAAATGGGGTGTATAAGAAGCACAGCCCAACAGCAGAAGCCACTAGCAGACCACTTTGTCATGCCTAAAAGTAACTCATTTGCCCGTTTAGTTTCATCTCTAAATGCTGTCTTGTGTGGAACAAACTTGAAGCCTGTATGTGGTCCTGAGTATGCTGCTTAAATATCTGTGATAAGCAGTACAATAGAAGAGAACCCATCCTGTTCAATTGCTGACATTAAAAAAAATTATTTCTCTTCCAGATTGCTGGTGAAATTGCAGGAATTGAACTACAACTTGAAAGTGAAAGTTTTATTTGATAAGTATGTTGCATTTTTTTCATCCCTCTGTACATTAATGGTAAACAATCCCCACATTCAGAAACCAAAGGGTAGTCATATTGTAAATGTTGAGTAGGCCAGAAGCAGATTTGTTCTCCATGGCAGCAGGTTTTACATCATTTGCTTTTTCTTACCCATGCCCTTGCTCTAAAACTCCCTCTGCATGAGCAACATGTCACAAAGTACACGTGGCCTCAGCTTCTTGCCACCAGCTCAGGTGCACCGAGGAGAGCTCACTGCTGCTAAACCAGGCTGGGCACTGGGCAGCACCCAGGCAACAGCTGTAGGTGTTTCACTTGGATTAGCACAAGATGAAAGCTTTGAACTGAACTCCACCATTTCCAGTCATATCTCTAAAATATCTTACTTTTTGGGTAACATCTGGTGAGGAATGTAGTTATCCTAAAGCTGTCCTTGAGTAGAAGTAAAAGCAGTCTATCTGTAACATAGGAGATGATCTCAATTAGAGAAAAAAAATCACAGCATTCTAAACAGATTAATACTATTTTTTTTGTATTTTTATAAGAAGTTTGGGTGAATTTAGCACTTAATTTAAGGGCAGGGAGAGAAATGTAACAGGCTCTCCAAAACAACAGAATTGACTGTGCTTTTAAGAAAGCAAGTGGGTTTTTATGTTCCCATTCAAGTAATTTTATTCCTGAAGTGGCTCTGGGGTCCAAAAACTTACATGGAATAGGGAAAAAGGTGAAAAAAATTCTTATGTGAATGAGGTGGGACTTTAAAAAGTGCACCAGATGGAATGCCACTCAACAAAATCCCAAGAGGTGGAAAAACTGATTCAAGTGATGCAGCAATTTATTCAACAAGTTACGTGGTTTAGAAGCAGATTTAGAGTGACAGAACTGTATTTTTTGTCCTCAGAGCAAGATTTGAAATCTACATAGTGAAAGAACTTCCTTTGATTATAAAGCCCCATTTAAGCAACATTTAATCCTTGGTAAAAAACACACACTGTAACACAAGATTTATTTTGACTGCATGAACCAATTGCTTCCTCTTTTGTACAGAAATTTCACAAAAGCATTTTACCAGTTCTGTCAGTTACTAAAACAAACACATGCATTTTCTATCTGCGGCAGAATCTTTAAGAGATTTTTAATTTGCCTTCTTTTTCTTTCTTGACAGAGATGTAACTGAGAAGAATTCAGTCAAAGGGTACGTGGCATCATAGTTTGGTGTAGTAATATTCTTTCAATGAATGTGAGACTTAATTGTTTTTTCTCTCTCTCTATGAAGGTTCAGGAAATTTAATATTTTGGGAACAAACACAAAAGTAATGAACATGGAAGAATCCACTAATGGAAGTCTAGCAGCAGAATTCAGGCACTTGGTAGGGTATTTTTTTTTCTTTTATTGATACAGCCATTTAATTTTGTGGCTAAAGAGTGTGGTAGGAAGGAAACAAATTGCTTTCGTTATTGAAGTAATTACTTAGTTCTGTGTAAGAGGAACTGTGATTATGTCTCCTTTGTTCTTTCTGAAATATTTGGCCTGTTGCAAGTGAAATGCAATTGCTTGTCACTGAAATAGGGACAGAAATGAAAACAAGAGTATTTGCTGCCATTCAGCTTATGCTGCAATGGGCTCTTTGGAGGAGGAAGGAAAAATAAACCAGAAATGTTGGTTTGGGCCTTTTAGGCAAAGGCCCATTGGCAGGAAGGTTTGAAGAGCTCTGAACCTGAAGATGAAAATCGTCTAGGAGTGCACAGCTACAAGGGAGTCAGTGCCTTCAGCAGACTATACAACACTTCTGATCTGCAGATTGTGAGATAACAGATTGGTTCCATTATTGAAACAGGGAAGGAACAATGCAAGTGTAGAACCACTGAACTTTGAAGTCTGCCTTCGTTGTCCAGAACAGAGACTGTCTAGAGTTTATCATCCAGTTCAGGGGAGCACTTTGGTAAACCAATATTGCATCTGATCCTGATTTCCAACTGCTTCTGTTCTTAAAAGGCTTCTAACATACAGGCATTGCATTATAACTCTGCAATATCTGTTTCCACAGATGAATAGTTTGTAAAAGAGTAGTAGTTACCTACAGTTTAATCCTTTAGCTACCACAGCTTAGAACCAAATAGAATCAGACACTAGTGCAGCAAGTTTGCATACAGTTGAGCAAGTAGCGCATGCAAACATTTCCATTCTGTACCACTTCCATTTGTGGCTGATGTAAATGAGTGAAAGGGGTTTTGTTTGTTTGCAGCAACTGAAAGAACAGAAAAATGCAGGAACCAGAACAAATGAGGTAAGCAGCACTAACCTTCTTTTTGTAAAGTTTTTGCTTAATTCTAAAAAGGCATTCAGGCATTTAAGACAATGCTCTCTGCTCAGCCCCATGAAGACACACACAGGATGACAGATCATAGGGGAGCAGTTCAGTGTTCCTAGAATGTGAGCCACGTAGGAGGTGTCTGCAAGTGAGAGGTACTTTCAGAATGGCAGTGAGGGACTCTCACTGCCATCTAGCTTTAACAGGACTTTCTGGTAAGCACAGATTGTTTTCTGTGGCTTTTAGGTAGTAGCCAGAAAAAAAAAGGTACCCAGAGAGACAGTTTTAGGAATTCTGCATTATCACTTGACTTTCCCTTCTAAGCTGTTACTGAAGTCTAGAGCAGGTAACGTAGGGCAGAAAAGGGTGTTTTGGTTCTAAAGCCCCATTACCTTCACCCTAGGAATTTGCAGTCCCTGAAAAGTTTTCTTTTTGTTTTTAAAGGGTCCTCTCATTGTAACAGAAGAGCTTCACTCTCTGAGTTTTGAGACGCAGCTGTGCCAGCCTGGCTTGGTAATAGACCTAGAGGTATGTCTTAAATGAAACAGGGATGGATTGAATTCCTATGTGTCACTCGTGCTGACAATGTAAACTTTTTTTTCCCAAGTACTGGGATATCAAGCATTTTTTGAGTTATTTCAAAGTATATGAATGACACTTCACACCTCTCTATAGACGCATACAGTGAGAATGCTGTCAGATCTCTGGGTAGATAAGAGTAGATGTGCTTTGCAAAGTACTTGATAACCAACCTTGTAGTTTAAGCCCTCTAGGTATCAGTTTCCATTTATTTCAGAAGCAATATGCTATGAACTCTGCTGTTACTATCATCATGCTGTCATAACTGACACTAAATTAAAGTCTTTATTAGACAAAAATCACCAAAGTCTTTCTAGTATTTCATCATACTGACATTTTCTCCCATAAGTACAAACATCTGTTGAAAAGGTTAAGACTGTGCAAGCAGAGAATCAAAATGGAGATAGGTTTGTGTGTAATCTCAAGGAAAATTGCAGCAGAGCACAAGGTAGCCTGACATGTTTCCTTTTGTGCCCCTTTCAGACCACATCCCTTCCAATTGTTGTGATCTCAAATGTGAGCCAGCTTCCCAGTGGATGGGCTTCCATCTTATGGTTCAACATGCTGTCTACTGACCCCAAGGTATTTGCAAGAAGAAAGAAATTGCATCAAATGTATTACTGTGTGTAATTTTCAAGCATTGTCCATATGCAAGGGGCTGCTGCATTTTTTTCCCCTGCAGATGACTCTTAATGGCTTTCAAGCGTAGAGAGAGAGGCACAGTGACTTCCTTCCCTGTCCTAAACAGAGCCAATGTTTGAAACCCACATATAAGGGTAGTATACATGTATTCAGTATACGTAGAACACAGTGAGAAGCCAAGTAAACATTCAAGAATTCAGTTTTGGTGCATTTTGAGTAGTCCAGCAACTCTGGGAGGAGACATGTCCAAAGCAGAGCCCCAGAGATTGCTTTTCCTTGTAAAGAGTGCCTGTCAGAACACGACTGTTGTGTGTCGTGCTGTTGTGTAATTGTCTCAAGCTGATGCCCATTCTTAAATCTGTATTTTGTTTTGGCACTACACTTCTAAAAATTCAAGTGGCATTCCAAAATTAATGTTTATTAACGATGCATTGTATTTTTCTCTTCCATTCTAGAACTTGTCCTTTTTTCTGAGTCCACCTTGTGCCAAGTGGTCTGAACTCTCTGAGGTTCTGAGTTGGCAGTTTTCTTCTGTAACAAAGAGAGGACTTAATGCAGATCAGCTGAGCATGCTGGGAGAAAAGCTACTTGGTATGGTCTGCTTTCATCACAGATGGCTTATTTGAATTGAAACTAATTCTACATCTTTTCTGCAATCCATTTTAAGTTTTCACGCAGTTCCCTCACCTTTTTCCCTCATACAACATCACTTTGTAGCAATGAAGCATTTTCCACTTTTCAATATGATAGAGTTTGTAAATGAGATCAGGTCATGAAAAAAATCTGCAGTTCTAACTTAGGAGCTTTATGTATTACAGCAAGGCAGATTGAGGCTGCTTCTGCCTTTTTAACTAACACTCATGTGCAGGCAGTCTTTGAAGTGGCTGTTTCTTGGGCATCGTTTTGGCTTTGTTTTTAAATCCACCTCCATTCATCTTAGCTTCAAGCATGCCCCCAACTACAGTGGGGGTTTACTCTGTCTGCATAAACCCAGTTGCAATATCAAAGTGCAAACAGTATGAAACTGCTAAAGGATGTCAAATTGAATAACTCCCAGATGACTGACCTTGGTAAAATCTCATCAGCCATGAGTTCTGTTTCCAGGCTCTGTGCAGTTTGCCTGATAGGTGGGGCAGTTGATGCTGCTCCTGGTTTTGCAGAATAGACTCCAGATAAAAATACTGTTGATTCAGTGTATTCCAGCAACCTTAAGTTTCAGAAAGCATTTATATTTAAAGGTATTTGACATTAGTTTGCCTAAGTGGCAAGTACAGCATTCCAATCTCTAACTCCCTCTAATTTCCCTAAGACATAAGATCTGACAAAAAGCAACTGATTTAATAGATTACCTTTCAGAATTACGCAAACATATTTTTGTTTAATTAATAAATACGGAAACAAAGAGACCAGTGACAGATTTCTATGGTCAACTTGCATTTCAGAACTGCAGAGACTTTGTCAAGCTCTGGTAACAGTAGGAATGCTACTTTTATCTCTATAGATAAAAATATCCCATTGCTGAAAAAAATCCACATAGTTGAACCCTGTATATTCAGGGTTCCTTAGTGCAAGGAAACACAGAATTAACAGGGTGCCAGGATACAACTTGCCTGCTGTTTTTGCAATGTGAAAGCTGACAGAATTTTGATCTCTTAACACTAGCAGCATCAGAAACAAGCTCCCTAACCCAGTTTATTTTTAGAAAGATGAGAGGGAAAAGTATATTTATTGAAAGGCATAACATGATCTCTGATGGAAAAAATTTGGCTCCAACTACAGTTGGGGTCTGCAAAGCTCCAGCTACTGTTGTCACAGCATAGGATTTTTCTTTGTGGTTTGGATGTGGTTATGAAACACTTGACATAAAAACAAGGCTGGGGGAAATGATTGCAACAGGAGTGAAATGAGCTGGGGTTGATCTAGAGTTAAGAGTTTCTGGGGCAAAAGCCTACAAGGCACCAGAATAGAGACAGGAAAGTGCTTAATCTCAGAAAGATATTCTAAGGTCTGCTGAGCTCCTACAGAAGAGCTTATGGGCTGCAGTCTTCTTACTTTGGTGGAAAGAACTGTGCAAGAATTCAGTCTCCTTCCTGGAAGCATTTTGAAACTGGCAAGTGTTACATGTAGCACAGCATAGAAAATGGCAGAGTGAATTGGTTCCCATTCTGCAAGGTCTCCTTAAATAGATTTGGTTATCGTAAAACCTCATCAGGGGGAACTTTTTATGGCTACTGCAGGGGAACTTGCAAGCACAGTAGCCTCCCCTTCCTTTTCTTTCTTAGTGCAACAGTTGAGTTTTACATAAAGACTCAGAACCTTGTTCTTTAAATACTTCTAGCCTTACTAAGTAACTCGTGGAACATGACTGAAATCAATTTATTGTGTTCAGGGCAAACAAGTGGAGGAACTCAAGACGGCCTCATTCCTTGGACGAGATTCTGCAAGGTATGAACACAGTTTAAAAATTGAGATGGACAAGGGAGCTCATCTTAGTTCGTTGTGAGTTTTGTTTGGGCTTTTTTTGTTTGCTTTTCCCTCAAGGTGCCATTGTTTTAGTAAAATACCCTAATTATTCTAAAGCTTACATGGTCGTGTAAGGAGGTTTTGGTGGTGAGGTTAAAGTAGCAGCACAGGGAGGAAAAATGGCTTGCAATAGCAAGGAGATGATTTTGAGATTGCCTTAGATCCATGTAAATTCTATAGAAAAATGCATCTTTCAAACACAGCATCTTCATTATTATTAATACAGTGGCTATTAATAGAATAATTCTCCATTTTGATTATAACAGAAAATGTAAGCAAAGCAACCAGCAAGACAAATGATTCTTCTGTGTCGTAGTGAGGGACATTTCCCAGACCAGGGGCAACTGGATTAGGGTGAGGATTGGCACAGGGTGTCCAGGAGGATCAGTATGATGACAGAAAACCTCATCATGAGATTTCAAATCCCTGGCTGCAGCAAGGCAGGAGGACTCTTCATGTTTTCTTTGGCTTTAGACCTTAAACTGGTATAGATAGGCCAGAGATTACAGAGGCAGAAGCAGACTTCAGGGGAAGAGCAAAGCTCTGGTGACCTACAAGCACTTGAGTTCATTAATATGGAAGTCTCCTGAGAAATGAGGTCCAAGTCTAATGGTCTCTAAGCTCATCTGCTAGCCAGTCTGGTCAAAAGCCCCATGGGATGATTTGCATGTCCAAGAACTTCAATAAGAACAGTACCCAGACAGGAACAAGAGTCTTTTATCTGCTCTTAGACCAGTGTTGTTGCACATGAGAGGTGATGGATTACATGTCTGTGAGTACTGTAGGCTCAGACAGGCATTTCTCTCTCATTGCTTCTTGCCTTAAAATTCAGTGCATGCTTCATTACCAATAGTCCTTGTCCTTCTGGAGTGGAGAGACAGAAAAGGAAAATAGTCACAAGAGAATATGGGAAGGGTGGAAAAAAAATAAGAAAGGGGGGAGAAAAATGCAAGAACAAGTAGATACTAGCAGGATTGAAACCTTATTTTCCACTCTGCTGCTTAACAAAACTCTTATTATCCTTGTGCTCCCACCCCTGCCTTTCCAAATTCTGAATTTCAGGAAAATATAAATGATAAAAATTTCCCCTTTTGGCTGTGGATCGAGGGAATCCTGGAGCTTATTAAGAAACATCTCCTGTGTCTCTGGAACGATGGGTAAGACCTGAGTGAAGTTTAAAATGTGGTCATTGCCCCAGACCTTTCATTTAGGCTAGCAGTTGCATCCTCAGGCTATGAGGTTGTGCAGATAGTGGAACTTCAACCAGAAAACTCTGAAGCAAGTGAGTTCTAGTAGTGAGGAAACCTGTGATGAGGCAACTGCTAAAAGCAGGCACATCAGATGACCGAGTTATTCCATTTAAGTCACAGAGCAGGGTTTTTAGTGTTAGATTATGTTTTGTTTTGCCCTCACTCCCACTGTCAGTTGGTTCTTTCCACACCCTAGAGGAGATCCAAGGAAAACTGAAGAAAGGTAATTCATAAAGTAATCACCCATCTTTCAAAACAAAAAGCCAAACCCCTATCCAAACGCTACTGTGAGCTGCCTGGAGGTGGCAGCAGCCAGACTCTGAACGCCTGTACCTGCACCCACAACACAGCAGTCTTCACTGGTTCTAAGAGTATTACCAAGTAGGACTCTGCCAGATGGAAGCACAACCCTTTAATGCTGGTTTAGTGAACTTTTGATTCTGACATTTCCAATTTCCAAAGTTATTTCTGTCAAAACTAGGTTTATCCACAGTAAAATCCTGCTTTCTATCTTCAGCCACGTTATGAAACCCCATCAAACAGCACACTCACAGTGGAGCATCCTAGTATCCCCCACGTCTTCAGGATCTATAACAGCAGGATTGCTTTGTCTTGCCACATTCAGCAGCAGGCTTCCCATTATTACTCCTCAGCTCCAGATGAGTTCTGTCAAAGCATTTTGTAGTACAAGCCTTGTTTCACTGCTCAAACTCTGCCTATTTCTTTGCTAAGTACGCTGCAGTGCAGTGGGAACATTTGCTACCATCGTTGAAGCAGAACTGCAGTCCTGTCCTGTTTGGTGTTCCACCTCAGTGTGGTGATTTGCTTACAGGATTGGTTTTGCATGTGGCTTTGATACAGGCTTGAGCAGCATCACTCTCTGCTCTCAGCTGAGAGAGCAACCCCCAATTTAGGGTTTAACAGAAAGAGGTGCAAGTTAAATCCTGAGTGTAATCAAACACAGAGATTCAATGCTATTAGCTTTTCCTCTCTCAGCAGGCATTGTTGGATAGTCAAAAATCTTTTTTTCTAGAAAGGCAAAAAGGGAAACAAAAGGGAAAACTGTCCAACTGTAAAGGTACTTCAGTGGGAAAGAGACAAATCCATAATATTTATTAGGACAGAGACTCCTTTGTATACAAGAGTAAGCATTACAGCCTCAAGAACACTTGCCTTTCTTCATACTTGAGAGATATGAAGGCAAAAGACTTTCATTATGCAGAGGAAATTGACTGTTGAACACACTTGTTTCCTAAAGCATGCTATTAAACCAAATAAAACGCAAAACTCAGGAAGCAAACCCCCATAACACAGGACAGCTTACAGCAGCTAATTCTAAGCAAAATCGGTATTATTTAGTATTTTTTGTGCAAAACCCACTTTCCCTAACTTAATGCACACAAGAACAGTAGTGCTACTCAAAACCTTTTTATTGATGGAGTATTTTGAGGAATAAGAAGCAGTGCAGAGATGTTTTGACCTTTGAGGGGAAAAAAAGAGAAAAAGAAAACACCAACAAATCAACCAAAACCAAACAGCTGGGGCTTGGCCAGGGTTCTGCCCTAGTACTGACTTGAATAACTGTACCTGTTTAGATCAGTCAATCTTTTATAATTGCCACACTGGCCTCCTTGCCTATGCAATAACATTTGCTGAGCATAGTGAATTTGGGGGTAAAGTTACACACACTTAACAGTTCATCTAGAAAATGTGCACAAGGAACAAACCAAATCCCATACTTGTAAGAATGCAATCTGGTAGCAAGGAAACTTTGTTTCATCAAGAGAGGATAAATAACTGTTCCTTAATATACTTCTGAAGTTAAAACTAACTTCTAGCTGGGATCTGACCATATTACGCACATACAACTTCACTTCTGCTCCCACAGCCCAGCTTTGACAGCAAAAAGGACAGTCTCTTTTACTCAAAGTTCAAAAAAATGTTTGTATAAGCCACCAGGCCTAAGTGAGAGTGCTGAGAGAGGCTGTGGTGATTCATGGCTTCCACAGGGCATGAATCACCACCTGCCTCCAGCTGTTCACAAGACAAAGCCTTCTGTGAGGCTTTTACAAGTACTTCAGCTCTTGAGTGGCAAAAGCTTTTAAGTTTCCCTAGCTAGCCCAGCACAGCTTAGGTTTTGTGTTGAGGAATAACTCAGCTTTTTCTTTTCAACATTACAGCTGCATTGTGGGTTTCATCAGCAAAGAGAGAGAACGTGCTCTATTGAAGGACCAGAATCCAGGAACATTTTTACTAAGATTCAGTGAAAGCAGCAGAGAGGGAGCAATCACATTTACTTGGGTAGAGGGATCTCAAAATGGTAAGTCAGTAACAGAGAACTTGTTTTTTGGTCTACTTACATCAGAACAAGGAGTCTTTATGCTCTTCTCCTCCACACTGAGGACCAGCACAACACACCACCCCAGCAGCAGGGCACAAGCAATAGCAGGCACAGCCCATACTTGGTGTAGCTCAAGCCACACAGTGGACTGTTCAAGCTTTCAGCTAAGACTAGTTACACTTCCAGGTGCTGTTTCTGGCCTGGAGGTTTGACAGGAAAAATTGGCCGGACTGTGTCTCCTGCCTCCTTAGGGTCTGTCCTAGCAAGACACCTTTAGCACACATGCACCTGCATCTCTTTCCCAACCCATATCACCATCTTCATCAGAGAGTGCTTTCCTAAGAAAAGGCCACTACAGCCACGTTCATCCCCCTGCATTACTGTGCTTTCCCAGCACATCTGTGCAACGCTCCTTTCTCAAACTGCTTTCTTTAATTCATGGCGCATGAAACATTTGTTCCTTCTCACATTCTCCTTTGGTAACCTCCTACAGCTGGAAGAGAAACTGCTGAATGTACTTGCATGACTTCTTTCCCTTTGCTGCCTTCATACCTGAGACATGCAAAAGTTAAGCAAAGAAGGGTGATAATATTTGGAGCACTCAGGGAGGCTTTGTCTGTGTCTGTGGTTCATTAGAGCTTCAGGTGGCAGATCAAGCTTCCTAATAGGCAGTAGAGTTTGAACAACATAATTTGGAAGAAGGTTGAAAAGGTTGCACAACTTAATTTAGTTAATGAAATATTGCAGTTAATTTCCATGGACAAGTCACACCAGTCATTCTGAATACAAAACACATCAAGAGCCATCACTATGTGCTATCCCCCCATATGCCCCCCTACCCCACAGAACAATTATGTCACCTTAGACAGGCATTAAGTATTTACCTGCTGCACAGTAGGTGCCATCCAGGTAAGCCTTTTGCTCATGTGACCTCTGAATTTGTAGAAGGGGCTGCAGCTTTTCTGGACAGTTTCAGAAATAACTTTGAAACCACCTTTAAGAGTTGCTGCTTCTCTCCTCTGCAGAGCTGCAGTTCCATTCGGTAGAGCCCTACACCAAGAAGGAGCTCTCTGCTGTGACTTTCCCTGATATCATCCGCAACTACAAAGTGATGGCAGCTGAAAACATTCCTGAAAATCCACTGAGATATCTGTACCCAGATATACCCAAAGACAATGCCTTTGGCAAATATTACTCCAGGCCTAAGGAGGGTGAGTGCTATAAACAGCTCATACTGTGTGTATTGTATGGTTGTTCCTGAGGTCCTTGGGCACTGCGTAATTCCCATGGCATGGAAAGAAAGGAAGCAGTTGGCCTGAATTTCTTGGCAGCCTGTCCCATGCTGAGCTTAAAGGTCCGAAGAGGCACCTCAGCTTTATAGGTTAAGAAAAGGTCTGTTTTTAGAGGCACAACATGAGATCTAATCAGGTCAAAAACTGAAAACCTGGTTGTCACTGGCACTCCAATTCAGCTTTCATGTGATCCCATGAGCTGTTTCAGAAATGTAGGTGCCCACTAACAACTGGAACATGACTGGTTATGGGAGGGGGGTTTTCCTCCATTTTCTATAGAGGAAAAGGAAAGAGGAAAATCTGACTGAAAACTTGACTAAATTAACCATAGTGCTGTAAAATGCATGATGGAGAGACTTGCACATTATCTGGGTCACAGACTTTATTTTTGGTACAGTAAAGATGGCAATGTGAAGTAAACTTGAAAAAAAACCCACAACACAAAAACCCAAGATGTTTTTTCTTCCTCTCCTTGAAGCACCAGAGCCAATGGATTTGGATGGTCCCAAAGGAAACGGCTACATCAAGACTGAGTTAATCTCTGTATCTGAAGTGTAAGTTTCCACAAAAATGCTGGATTTATAAGAACTGATCATAAGCTTTTAGCTGTAGTTCATCTTTTCACAGTACTTAAGGTGTACATGCCCCTGTCAATTATTTCCTCTTTGAGGATCTGACCACTCCACATTCATGCAGTGCTGTTTTTAAAACACTCTTTTTCAGATAAAAACCCTAGAAACTTGCAGGTAGTTGTACTGGCAAATAATTTATTGAAAAGCATGTTCTTAATGACTTGTTGGACTTCCTCTATTAGCATGTGCATCCCTGACTAGTCCCAGTTCTCATTTAAAGCCACTTTGCTGGCTTTGCAAAGCCTGGTTTATTGCTCCCAGGTGAGGTCATCTTCACAAGAGACCTCATTATGGCTCTTCTTGTCTTGGAGTCAGACATGGCAGCCCAGCTGTGCCTGATTTCTTTAGTGAGGGTTTATCCCTGCTTTTCTCCATTAGCCACCCTTCCAGGCTCCAGTCTCCAGAAAACCTGCTGCCCATGTCTCCTGAGGAGTTTGATGAGGTGTCTCGGATGGTGGGCCCAGCAGAGATCGATACTGTGGTATGTATCATGAACCAGCCTTTTGTGGGAACGTTGAGCCAGAACTTGCTTTTCCCCCTTTTTCCCTCCTTCAGACGTACCTCAGACACTTAACACAAGCAAACACTTCAGAACACGTCTCTTCACATGTGTAGGGAAGCTGGGGATCCAGAATTAGCCTGGGGCTCCCCTAAGTTGTGCTTTCCACTTGTCTGTGGGGATAGGGATGAAGAACAGAAGAGCAAAGCTTCCTGTGTGTACCTTGCAGATGGAGGGACCATGGGAAGGGTGGGAGGAGTATCAGTGTAGTCCTTCCTGTGGGCTGTAGCTGTGGGGCGGGGGGGGAGGCAGTTTGGAAGTGTTGCTCGGCCAGTGCTGGCGAGGACTGCCTGGTAACAGAACAGTGTTGTCCTTGCAGGATGTGCTTCAGAAAAAAGTGCAAATTAAAGTATGGGATTTCTCCCCCACCCTGGGTAGTTGGATCCTAAGGTGTGAATCTAATGTTATTTGGGGAGAACATGGTCATGCTCTGGTTAGCAAAGACTTGAGTATTATTAGGGCTTTACTTGTGTTGTTTAATGGACGTTTCCCTCTGTTGTTGCAGATGTGTACACATATTCAGCTCTGAGCTTTGGCTGAGCTTTTTACTGCGTCATTAGCACAGCTGATTCGCTTACGTGTCCCGCACTGCAGCCCATGCCTTGGTGACACGCGTCACTGCCACTCTTTGGTTTCTCAACTTTTAGGTAATGGAAATATCAACAGTAGCAGTCTGAGTAGCCTCCTTATGGGCACTTCTTTGTTTATTAGTAAGATACTGTGCCAGAGTGGAGGAAGAGAGGAGGATAGAAATGGGAGGTCCTCAGTGAGAGTGATGGAAGAAACATGCATTCGTGTTTAAGGGAATTAGTTAAATGTAATGTGTAAAACAGTGGACTGTACATAGAAGGCTTCAAAGGAAATCTGGTTCTTCTGCAGAAGATTTGCTCAGAAAGCTTGTGCCTTCTGCATAACTACTACTGAAGAATTTCCATAGCTTTGAATCTTCGTCTGCATCACAGAAAGGAAAAGAGAAACACTCTACAGATACATGCCACATCAAATCCATGTGCTGCTGAAGTTTTTTGGGGTTTTAGCTTTTCTAGGCATGGTATATTCAGAGAACAGAAAGTTTCATTTTTGCAGTTTTCATAAGGCATAACCTTGTGTAGGATGTTTAGTGCAATCCTTCACATAAAGAGCATTTCTTAGGACACCACCTTAGAGTTCCATTGGCACACACTGAGCTTGCAACTCAAGGTGTACAATCAAGACTAAAGACTAAAGCTTCTGCAGACTGCAGTCATGCTGTCTAGCAGAGCATCAGAAAAAGTGAGAACCTACTCTTAAAAGAGTGCAGGAGGAGTTGAAGTATGTTTTTACTCACTATGCTTAGTCTACCAAGGTGAGGATTTGGTTGCTCTTTTACAATAATACATGCCCCATTTAGGTTATAATGGGTGGAATGGAACTCAGTTTTCTCATGCATTATGAACCAGGACATTTATTTAACTGTTAACTTGAATAGCTAGAAGATCGTACAGGCTTTGATGACAGAGTAGTTTTTCAGTTAGGGATAAGGCACAGGAAAGTGAAGGATTTAAAATTTATACAGAGCAATGGCTGCAGGATATGCAATCTGTGGTACTTAAAGGATGAAGTTGTGCTTTCCCCAGAGGAGGAACAGGTTTGTTTCTCAGCATGTTTGAAGAAATTAATGCACAGTTAAGAGACAAGGCTGTCTTAAGCAGCTGGTCTCTTGCACTAGGGGTATCTATTAGTGCAGACTGCTAATTAGCACTTATTAGCAGAGCACTTGTGCTGGATTGCACCTGTTCAGGTGAACAGCAACAGGAACAGGGCAGCTGCTGTAGGTGGCCCTGCTTGAGCAGGGGCTTGGACAAGGTGACCTCCAACCTCAGCCCAGCTGCGACTCAGGTGCCACTGCAGCCTCTCCCCTCACTGCTGCCTGTTCTACTCCTGTCACCTGGGAGGGCAGCAGCAACCCATGGGCCTCACAGAGCTGCTTCTCTAGATCCACCAGCTGCTCTTTGGGAAATAAAGGACTGGAACTGTTTAGTGTATTGTGCCCAAGATGACTATGTGCTCCCTGCCAAAGCTCAGGAGAAAAATTGAAGGACCTATATGTTTATTTTAATGAAAGCATTGTTAAATTGACTTATATTGGGTTACTGAGGTTAACAGTGTTACAGGATAGCACAGCTGGTGACTTAATGCTTTCATCTTATTGTAGTTAGCTGAATGTGTATCTTAATACAAAAACCGTATTTGTTTCTTGAGCTCCACCTTGCACTCATGTTCTGTATGCAGCAGTTTATCTTCATTACTTTTATACTTCAGTTTTATCAACCAGAGTGAAACGTTCTTCTGAGATTTAAAGCAGTGGTCTTATATCATAGCTTGGTCCTTCTGCAGACAGTAATTCTAGAGCAGCAATTTTCCCCCAATGGAATATTCTTTTGCCATTTTAAAGAAATGGTACTGTCAGTTGACACTTCTGACCTATCTCTTGTGTTTTGGCTACTTTATTATAGAGATGATATGTCTGCCGGTAGTTTACTACTCTGTCTCATTTTAAACTTGTTTGTGGAACTAAAGAGTTAAAGCCTAAGGTGGTATTGATGCTCTTAATCCTCTGCATTGTAGCAGGTCCGTCTGCACTCGTTTTTAGAAGGTGGCTGTTAACTTTTTTTATTATTGATTGTATCATTTCCCTGATTTGTTTTCTTCCCCATCCAAACTTCAATAAACTGAACTTGAATTTCTAATTTGAGTCATCAAAGACTTTGTGAGTTACCAAGCTGGACTGCTGCTGCATCACTTTTCTCTGAGGCTATTAAGTGACAGGATCCCATGTCTCATGCTTATTTGGGCTTTTATGCGAACAGCCAGAATAATAAAGGTAAGAAACTGTTGGTGTGATGAAGGACAGCAGGAGTGAAGAGTAGGCAAGAGCTGTTGAGAGTATCTGGCCAATTCACTTCAGAATTCCAGCATTAACAAAAGGTAACCAGTGAAAGGACACAGCTCTGGAAGTGTAGGTTTCAAAGTAAATAGTAAACTCAGAAAAAAGCTAGATCAGATAAATTCATTCTCATTTCCTGCAAGCTTTGCACAATGGAAATGACCACAGTAGGTTTTTCTATACAGTCTTCCCCATGACTGAAGACTTCTTTCAATGGCAGTCACACAGATAACCAACAAAACTCACCACCACCATCATCATCTTGGTATTTCCATTTATTATGCTGTAAAAAGCAACACTATCTGGATTTTATTTCTTAAAATAAATAACTTTCATTTTCAGAACCAGTACAGCTCAAGTTTAGATTCATTCATGGGAAACTGCTAGAAATACATTCATCACTGTCTAGTCCCCACAATACAGAATCTAAAAGTCAAGATCAGCCCAGTCAGTTACAATGACCAGAAGTACACGGCCAGTAAGTATAGTCACAGATAGTCCAGCTCTGAAGCAAAAAAATCTGGTACAATACAGTTTGTTCACAAAGATTGGCTAATTAATGCTAAGACTACCACAATATTTCTGAGTACAAAGCATTAAGTTAGCTTAACGATTTCAGGTTGTTGTACAGAAGAAACAAATGACATAAAAACAAAGGAGTTGGGAAATTCTCTTTGGAGCATAAGGAAGTCAGCGTTGGATAAGATAACCAAAAGCTATTTACGGTAAAATCTACATGTCAGTGTCATGAATGATAAACAGCCAAACCAATGTACTGCATATATTTATATTTATAAATAACGCCATGTCTAAGTAGCTGCATCGCTGAATTGGACATTACAAAATAATCCATCTTCTCACAATGAGAAAAGACTAAAACTAACCAGCAAAAATGCACTGAAGCTAAGACTGGCTAAAAGCACTCGGTATGAAAGCATTAAGTTTAGGGACAGCTATGATCTTCAGTGTTAACTTAGTTAAAATCCTTTTGGTTTTGGTTTGTTCATGTATGTGTACTATATAACATACCTATCTTTTAAAAATGCCAGTTAGAACAATGCAATGTCAGTTAAATAAAGCAAAATCAGGTATTTTTCTGAGAAGCTACAGGATGTGTTTTAATAGGGAAAAAAATATGGGAGAAGTCAGATTGTGCACAGAGATTAAGAATACTAAACTAGAATCCATCTGAAAGTATTCCTTTACATTAAAGCCAACAGATCTGTTGCCAGAGAAAACATGGTACAGCAGAGAAGAGGCCTTGTGCTCCTCAGTGACCAAGGTGGCTCAACAAAGAGCCAGAGGCTGTTTCGTTTATTTCTTGGTTAGAACTGAGGTGGCTGTGACGCAGGACATGAAAAGAACAGGCTAAAAGCCTTCAGAAAAATAGCTGATCTCCGGAAGGACAAAAAAAACCAAACCCAACCAGCTTAAGAACAGTAAGACTCTCGAGAAAAAGTGTTTGATAACCATGCCAGCCAGCTTCAAAATGCTATTTCAGGGCTTCAGACTTTCAGACTCTTCCAAGATTTCATCATCATGAAGACGGTCACTGCTTGTGATGAGTACCAAGCACTTTTCCATGTGATTTGTCCTCCCTGCAGGGAGGCAGTATGGGCATATCGACTAGAGACTGTACAGGAACTAGAAAGGATTTATTCTCAACTGTACTGACCTGCTGGGTTGCTCTGGAGAAGTTACTTCTCTCTAAGCCTTAGTGTACTCATTGCTAAAGGAGGATAATGTGGTTCAGATCATCTTTATAAAGTGCTTGGGCCATTCTAGAAAGAATTTAGGAATTATTTCAGGAGGATTTTTGTGCCAAAACACAGAAAATTTGAACTTTGAGATCTAATGACTTGTACACTACGTGCTAGGATAAAAGCCACCATACACACAATTCTCAAGCACAATCTCCTTTTCCGTGTGCTAAAATGATTCTTGCCTAAAATTTTTGTGCTAAAATTCTTGCCTATATCCAACAACTGTTGTGTTTTGTGAATATCTTAAGTGACTGCTCACTTCTGAGGTTTTATGCATTGGCAGAAGCAATTGCATGTGGGACAGGTTGTTGTGGTAACATTGTACTTCTGCAAACAACAAATATCTGCATCTACATTTCCCACGAGAGGGCACATGCCATGCTGGCTCCAGTGGCAAGACAATGAAAGCCACTGCTCACCACAAAAGGCATTTACCTACTTGTGCTCCTGGTGCTGAACCCCTGTTCTACACCGGCATTGGAATCCCACTGATGAAATAGCCTGCTCTCTGGTTGATGGCAGTGCAAGGAGAGAACATACCCAAAACCTGGCTTATCTCCTGCTCTGCTCATGCTTTGATTGGCTCTATGCTCCTTAAAGCTGTTTCACTCCATCAGTGTTCCTTATTACAAGCCTAAATCAATTCAGATTTACATGTAGTATTTGGTTTAGTTCTTTGCCTTTCAAGTACTTCCATTCCCCTCACTGGCTCCTGGGGCACCCACCCAGGACACCACCTGGCAGCCCAAAAGGGCACCTGCAGCTTGCCAAGGCTTGCCATAGTGCAAATAGACCTGCAAGGAACACCTGCACAGAGTGGAAGCACCCACCTTCCCCAGTTACAGGGAAGTACTTTAGCAGCTGAACATGGAGAGAGAGGAGGGAGGCAAGACAAAGGGAAACACTTCCAAAACAAAAACCCCACTACAGCCCGGTGTTACGAGTCACATTCCCCTATGCCATTTGGTCAAACAAACCTTTAAACACATTCCCTGACAAGACTATCTCTAAGAACAAGCCTAGACCATTGACAACTGTCACCTATAGACTCTGTGATATTTATATTATGTAAACAAGGTTGTGTGGAAATATTTTTTCTATTTTTTCCAAAAGATAAGTGTAGATCCTTACTTAACACACCCAGCCTAAATCTATATCAGCATCCTCAGCTTTCAAAAAACCTCACTGACGCTCATACCTGACAGTACTCTGGCTCATCTTGGCCATACTGGAAACAGAGGGCTAGAGAAACAAAAATTCAGCAGAAAAATTCCTGACCACAGACTAGAGTTCACACAGAACACAAAAATAAATTAAGTAGTGCACAGTAAAGCCAACAACAGCTAAATATTTTTATACATCAATTATATGCAGCATGAGGTAATATTGCTCACATTATGGAGGGAGATTCTTAGTTGGTTTTGTTTCTTTTGAAGAGATTGGATTTGTCCTGTGCGTATAGAAACTCCTGTAACGTAACACTGAAGTAACAGAGACTTCTGTAAAATATATACCACTATCAGATAGAAACACACACACTCTTCATTACTTATGTATACCACAATTAAATAGGTAAGTGATTTGATTCTTAGGATCTAGCTGAAGATGATTATAGTAAGCCATCCAGATTTTTATGAACCGTTCGGTTCTCCTTCCCGTTGTTGGAATCCTCTGATGGCGTGTATTGGACCTGATATTCTTGAAGAATTTTAAAAACATCATGGTGTCCAAAATGTAAAGCTTCATCCATAGGAGTGTTATTCCACCTACAAGAAGCAGCACAGTATTTTTAGGATCAGCCCATTAAGTCAAAAGCACCAAAAATCTAGTTCTTTACATACTGTGCTAATAATTCAGCACACAGACCACACTCAGTTCAGTAACTGTGGAATTACTTCTTTAGCTGATCATAACCTTTTAAATAATGGCTTGAGAGGGTTTGTTCTCATTCCTGCTCGCTCTGCAGAACCTACAGAAAAGGATCCATTTCTTTCTGCTTCTGTGGATTGGCTCAATATTTCACTCTTATTTGACAGACATCTCTCCTCACAGAGAGAAGGGAGGTGCTATTGGAGCATCTTTCCTCCAAACCAGCAATAAAACCACTCACCTGTCTTTGGGGAAAGGATTCACTTTGCATGCTTCCAGCAGAAACTTAACAACATCCACATGTCCTATAAGAAATGCAGGCTTGTGAGTGGATGCACTTACACATATATTCAGGTATATACAGACACAAGCAAGTATACACAGACAGACTCCAAGGCAAGCTGACCACCTCCCACTGACAGAGCGCGCAAATGACATGTGAGGAGACATTACCTTCTGCAGCTGCCACATGCAGGGCTGTTCGTGAGTCATAATCCCTTTGCTCCATATCCATTCCTGACAGAGCAAATCTAAAAAAAAAAAGGATTACAGAGAAAAGTCTTACATAATTAAAGCAAGTTACAAAACTACCATGGAACAATATCCCTCTGCGGAGGGCACCTTTTTGATGGTTAGGTTTGGGTCGTTTGGTTGGGGTTTGGGTGAACACAATCTCTGGCTCATGCAGCTCAATGTCCCCAGTGTGGAAGCAGTGCATGTGCATGTTCACAAATAAACAACAGCAGGAACCAAACAAGCAGCATTCCTATTCCCAGACCCCTGCGGATTTTTACCTCCGGAGCGCAGACACATCCCCTGTGTAGGCAGCAAACAGCAGATTTATCACAGACTTCACCTACAAAGAGAGATGAAGTCCAATTTATTGATCTTCTTTCCTCAAAAAAGTAAGCCAGAAAAGCCCAGCATGGCCAATTGGTCCAGTGCTTATGAACTTGCTAATTGTATCATCCCCTTGCCTGGCCATGTTTTGCAGTACAGCATAGAACACTGGAAGAATTCACTCCAGCTTTTTTTGCTACCAGTACTGTAAGGTCTGTCTTTCCAAGGCTGATGTCATTAAAGACAGTAAAAGAACTATAAAACATTAATTTCTGCTCTACTGTGGTAAAAAATATGAGCCTTATTGTACAGACAAACCATATTTCTCTCCTTGATTGCACCATGACATGAAGTATTGAATTGCACAGAATATCACTTTAACAGTTCATAAAACCATGAACTCCTCATAAAATAAACTCATTCTGGAAAACAAAGATTTTTTTTTTAATTAACCGGGTAGATTCCTTATGCCAGGAGAAATCTGTCAGCAGAAGAGAAGAAACAATACTGTCAGGCTACACCAACCTTGTCCCATGCACATTTTTAGTATGTCCTGCCTGTAACAACTCTACAAGTTTTAACAAGAGCCAAAAAAGGCAAGCTGGAGGGTTTTAAGCATTCCACATTAGCTTCTTTCATAAACTGACACAGCTACTTTTAGGCACCATTTCACAGTAATTTCCAGTAAACTTTCTCAGTGGTGCTTTGCTTTTTAAGTTGAGTCTGCAAAGCTCTGTCTGCCACCAGCCAAGTAACAGAGATAAAGGAGGAAACTGATGCTGCAATGACCTCCTATAACAGGAGGAGCAACAAACATTACAAAAAATCCCCACCCACAAGCAAGTCTCCCACAGATTCCTGCAAGAACACTGGCACATTTTCACAAGGCCACAGATGAGCCAACATCTGTGCCTCCTATAAACCAACCTTGTGGAATTGCTTGTTGGTTTTTACACCTCAAATATGCACTGACGCAAAGAGAGACTGAACTGGAAGGAGAAGGAGGCGCAAAGGCCAGGACAGAAATACAAAGGGGGCACAGAGCCATCCTCACTCCAGTACCCACAAACTACTGCAGCTCCTTTTCAGTTCGCATTAAGAGGCTTGTTAGGCACAGGATCTGCAGGACTACATCTGTTCTCAGGGAGCTCAGCACCCCTGGGCTGTCTCCAAACCTGACAAGCTGCACAGGCTGGGGTCCTGGTCAGGCTCTCAGCTCTGACTCCACAGCATCTGGATCACTTGAACTGCGGCAAACCTGACATCCTGCCCCAAACCCTCATCAGCATTAAGGCAAACAGGCCTCAAGTGACTCCACTCCTCCCACAAAGATTTTTTTTGTTTAGAGCTTCTGTGAAAAAAAAACAAACCAGTGACAAAGGCTCCCACAGGTCAGTGGGGGCTTTGCTCTGGGGCAGAGCCAGGCACCTGTCTGAGCCCACCCACCCCACAGGCAGCCCCTCCAGCTGCCCCATGGCTGGGCTTGCCTCCTCTCCAGCCCTGGCTCAGCACTGGGGTTGCAGGACCACAGGAATGAGCTGCTGTAGCATCCTGCAAGGTCTCCACCTTTCTGGGCTGAGCTTGCAGCTGTCACAGATGCACAGACTTGCATCAGTAAGTCCAGCCCAGGGCACCCAAACATGCTCCCACTGGGCTTTCCACAGCGAAGTATCAAAACCTCCCAACAGAGTGCACATCTTTTACAGACACTGGGCTGCAAACTGTATTTAAACACAGGTGTGAAAGGGGAATTTCATTCGATAATCTCTACATTTCATCAGGATGATTCAGGCGTTTTCCCTGGGGAGGGAGAGGCTGAGCACTGCTCTGCTGCTGGGGCCCCAGGCTGGCTGCACTCCCCCAGTTTCAGGTCCTGCAGCTGCTGAATACTTCCCCTTTTCAGGATCCAGGATGGGCAGAGGACACCTTTGTCTTTCATAAAAACCATTTCAGAGATAACTGACATTTTGATTGGGCTTCTTGATGTTTCCAAGAAATGTAAATGTGTATTAAAGTAATAAATAAAATAACACACAGTCCTTTCTTCAGAAAACAGCTTTCCAAGTGCTGCCAGGGCTCAAAATCCCTCTGGATTCAGCTGACCATTTTGCTAAGAAGCCATTTTTGTTTTTTATAATGATGTGACAAAATGTAATTGGGAGATTCCTGAGGCTTTCTAACACAGCCATCTTAGGCCAGGTCACTCAGCAATCTGGGAGAGGTTAAAGCTGCTCCTTTCTTAAGATATAGCATGTAAGATCCAAGGCTACATTATTATAAATCTGAACTTCTTAACCAATAAAAACAAAGAAATACAAATCTATACAAACAGAAAAAAATATCTGTTGGTTTAGTTCAGAAGTAAATTTCATAGGAACACAACTGCTCTCTGTACAACAGTAAAAGTAATAGGATACAAATGCAGGAGAAAACCAACAAATTCAGCAGAATAATTATTAGCAGAGAAATTATCCAAAGCTGGTCAGGAATGAACTCAAGTTGAAAAAAAAATCAGTGTAACCATCATAGCTGAAACAATCCCTTTGGGGGATCCTTCCTGCTTCTAGAGAGACTTTCAACATCTTATGGAAGAATTAGGCTGGATTTGCTAGCAACAAAACATACCTGGATGCTGTAACTGAACCCTACTCTATCAGCAGCACAGTCCAGGCCAAAAACCTAACAAAGTTTTAAATTAAATTGTTCAAAAGGCATCCATAAACAACAGAAGTTTTCCTGAGTTCACGTAAAAAAGTGAACTCAGTAAAATTTAGAAAATTGCAAATGCAAAACACATTTTGAATTCAAAGTAAGAACATGCCATCTCCATGAGCACCTTAAGGATCTTTCCTTAGTTTTCAAGAGAATATTAATCCAAGCAGCGTATGCCATGTAAGAGGCTATTCTTTACATGGAGAAAAAGTTACCATGTGAACAGCACATGCTGCCAGAAGCTTTGTATCTGTGCAGAATCTCACTTAGGCTGCCATAAAGTCTAGTACAAATTCTTTACCCCCAAACTCAGCAAACTAGTCTGGAATAACAGGTCCATTGCAAAAAATCAAGAGACAAAAGGAATTCCAAAGTGGGAGTGGCAAACATAAGATTTTTGGGGGTTAACTGTAAATAATAAAGATTACAGATGGGCTGTGTCCATCCAAACTAAGTAGGGCAAAAGGCAACTAAAATGTAAGTGTTTAGACACTCAGTTTCTCACCAAGTGGTTCCCGATCCTCCATGTGCCACATTCAGTGCTGCTGTTTCTACAACTGCACTGGTGCACACAATTTTCCCTAATGTTTAGAAGCAGAAAGTTTACCTTCAACCCAAGAGCCATGCACCACCTTTTCCTACTGCACATAATTCCCTAACTATGGAAATTTAATAAAAGGAGAGGGATTGGAGATCCTCTGCCATATAAGAGCTGGATCACACATCACCATACAGCTGTATGGCAGGATCAAACCCAGAGTGGAAACTGTTCCTCCCTTTGCCAAATGGGAGGAAAAATCTGCACATACCAAAGCAGAGGAACTCAGCAGCTTTCTTCTCACCATGCCAATACAGAGCACTGCTCATGCAGCCACAATGAAACCCTCTTTGCTCGACACTCACTCCTCAGTGCTGGGTATAATCCTGGTTATCCCAGCAGTGAAACCAGCATGGAAAGGTTCCTCAGGAATACTGTCATTCAATGCTGAAGATCAGAAACACATCTCGTATTTTCACCTTCAGGTTAAGAGGTCTTGACTTGGCTGGATGAAGCTATGAAGGATTCGGGTCCTGCTTCACATCAGAGGTGACCAAACGACCACCACCTCCAGAGGTCCTGTCCAACTAATAGTTCTGCAAGTCTGTGGGTGAGGACATGAGCAGCACAATAAAGAAAAATCAAGACTGTTGTTGCTCATGAACTACACCGAGGTCACGTTAAAGGAAGGAAACACCCAGAGTTCAGAGCGGCAGGAAGTCACATCTCTGCAGCAGATGCTTCAGATAAACGTGAGGGGCCAAGAGGCAAAAAAAAAGGAAAAAGCACCGACCCAATACCCCAAAAGCATAAACTGAGTGTTCTGTGGCATTGATAACAGCAAAGAGAAACTTAGTGTTAATGTGATTTCTGGTCCAAAGCTTCATATTACAGTTATTTTAAATACATCTTAAGCTTTGTTGTGTTAAAGTTTCAGAGGAAGTCTCCTCCAGCAGCAGTGCTCAGATGTGAACTGACTGCACAGGAACAGAGAACACAAGGGCTGCCTCAGCACGTGCCCAGTGTATGGCAAGGGCATGGCTGTTCCCTGTTTCTCTGCAAGCACATTGTCAAAGGACTTGGGCAAGACATGACAATTTTTCCTTTGTTTTTCGATTTCTCAGTGTACCAACTTGAAAAACCTAGTGGAAAAAAAAAGTTTAACTGCAGTATCAATATGCTGAAGTCACTTATTTTAAGTGAAATTTCAACACCTCTAACCAATCTGAAAGGCTTGGCTGGAATGTGCAAATTGCATTGGTGGAGTATTTGTAAGAGAAGCCTTTTCTACTTGAGCTGCACACCCAAATCCAGACGTATTTAAATAGCCTCATGATGGCTAACAGCAAATGCCCATGCAAGACTGAGATGGAATCATTTCTCTCTTTACACAGACGTGGTCAGAGGCCTTTTTTTTCTACTGAAGTGTGTCTATCCCTGCCTGGCTCTAATGCCATCAACAGAACACCACTCTAAACACTTCAAAGAGAGAACACTGCCACAATTTTTGGCACTAACATGGGAAACTGAGGCCCAGAAATGGGAACAAACGGCTACAGTCTCATGGTGAAGGAAGAGTGACCTGACACCTTCTGCCCACTGGCTCTCACGTTTCAGCATTAATATAAAACAACCAAAGCTCAAGTGGGAACCAAACCCAAGCAGCTGAGCATACCAGCCCTGTGCTCTGTCCCTGCCCTCGAGTCCCCATCGCTATAGGGCTCTGTCCCACTCTGGTATCGCTGCAACACCTCCAGCATGGCAGGGACAGCCTCTGCTCTGCACTGCACTTGGATCAGGAGAGAACAGCCAAACAGCTGTGCAGGCAAGGAAAACAAATCCTTTAGAAAAAATTAATTTAGCTCAAAGCTGGATTAATTCCATGAGAAGCTCTTAGCTAAAAAGGTAATTGAATCTAGATTTTAATTTCCTACTCTGTCCTGCTTCCTAAGAACATTTCCCTCCCCCAGTTTCTTTGAAAACATTACAGTTTACATTCTAAAAAAATTAGTACTTACAGCTTTACTGTTTCTCCAGGTGGCTGAGCAATACAGTCAAGCCCAATAGTTTATAACAGTGCTGCTCAAGGCAATACAAACAAGGATAAATAAACTTCCTAAATTTTCCAATGCTCTTTCCATAATATCTAAGGATGATGTCACAGGTTAGCCTTCAGAGGAGGTGTTCAAAATGCTGAGAAAAAAATGGGTTTAAATGCAAATTGTTTCTCAGGAACTTTGCCCTATCTGAACTTTACTATGCACCCGATTGAGTGTGCTGACAGAAGACCTTCAAATACAACATAGGGAGTTAAAATAAGAGAGTTAAAGCTAGCTGAGAGAAAATGAGCAGCACACTCTTCTCTCACGTCCCATTTTTTCTGCTTAAAATGGGACACAACGTTTCCCTTTGGGAACTCTGCCCTCCTGGCCAACTGGCTTGAAGAACAAAGTTTTAAATGTTCCCTGCACATCACAGGAGTACAGAGATAGTCTGGGATATAAACTTCAGCTCCTGCGGCAAAGGACCTCCCTAATGACAGGTAACCATCACACCAACCCCACAGTCTGATGCACTGGGGTACCAGTGCGGGTCCCAGGTGAGCAAGGCTGTGGTACAGGACACCCAGTCCCTCCTGACAACACTCCCAGCTGTAGGAGACCTGCATGGCAATGAGAATCAAGTCCTGCAGCTCTTCACCAGCACAGAGCACAGCAGGTTAATCAGCTGGGCTTGTCTGGAGTGTCCTGAGGCACACTCACCATGGACACCCACCCATGAGCACAGCTAATCTGTATGAACAGCACCCTGGCTGCCCTCCTGGGGCACCTGCACACACAGCAAGGGTGGCACAGCCCCATTCCCCATTTCTCCAAAAGCCTGTCAGGTGATACTTCCAAACCGCAGATCCTGGCAGCACAGCCTTACAGCCAGGAGGAGGAGGAGGAGTGATTTCCCACACGTTCCCTCCTTGCCCCGCTGGAGGCCACCCACCCCGTTTGGCGGCGGGGCCGGACTGGCACAGGGCACACACGAGCCAAGGGCTGGCAGCAGCCGCTGCCCATGGGCTCAGCTTTGCACCCATTGTTCACAGCACACGGCACGGCTAAGCCGGCTCAGTGTGGGATTAACTCGGAAATGCAAAAAATAGACTGTTAAGCTGTCTAAGGTGAGCACTCGTCTAGTGAACAGGGATTAAGGCTTCCCAGCGGAAAGACACCGACTACTCCAACTCTGCCTATTGCCATGGCCTCTGCAAAGTGCCAAGTACTGACCAGGAGGACAGGAGCAAAGACTTTATCTGAGCCATGAGCAAAAAGCAACAAAAGCTCCAGACACAACAGAAATTCAACTACACAGTGGCATTGTTCAACTGTTTTTCCAAAGCTGATCCCCTGACGAGGGTCATCCGGGTACACAGCAAAAAGCAATCACTCCTGCTCTCCAGAAGAACTGCAGATTTGTAGATACTTATTTTATTAATGAAAATAAAAATCCTGAAACCTAAGATGCCAATATATATTCTGAAACAGCAGTGCTGACCTACAGAAACCAGAAAAAGTAAACAATTTAGTCATCCAGTTTTTCTTCACTGATCTTGTAACTCAACTATGCTGAAATGCAGCCTTTAGATGGCTTTTCCCCTGCATCTAAGGTTTCAAAATCAAACTGAAAAACAAACCAAAAAAACTTTCAAATCTGCTCAAAACGAATTTTGAAACTTAAACTTTGAAATTAAACATAGAATGCAAGTAGTCCCTAAAAGGACAAAAATAAGCCAGAGGTGAATATGAGAGAGGATGCAGATGTCTCTTCGTTCACATACAAGATTGGACCACTTATTTTGAAAATTAGCCATTTTTGTACTTATATTCTATTTGCAATAAACTGGAAACTCTCTCCAGGCTCCACTAGCAAGGTTAGTGTTGGATGGGTGGGGGGGGAATCACTGCACAATTCCAAAAGAGATAGTCACATTTTCCTTTAAAGTAACTTGTACTTTGTAGGGAAAGTAATCTCAGTCTAAAGTCTGTTTGTGCAGTTGAGCTTCTGCTTTGTTTCCCATGAAATAAAGTGGAAGTTACTACCCAAGGGTAAGTAAAGTATTTACTTATAAAAGTAAAAACTGAACTGTAAACCAAAATAATATGGATTTGTCAAAAGCAGGTAGGTATTGCTCTATCCTCACACTGAAGGTCGGTACAGCATTTAGAACTGCTGGCATTGAGTCTGGCACAAGCAGATCTCTGAAGCCCAGCGTATGTGAGGAGCTGAAAGTGGTACTTAGATATCCCCAGTGCCAGAGCAGGAGCAGCTCACATCTGTAACACCCCTCACACAGAAACCTGTCTGCCCCACTCCTGGCCTTCAGTCCTAGCTCTTTTCACCAAAGACTAGTTTAAGTGCCCACCCAGGTGAGGGCTGGCTCTGAAGCAGCATCAGAGCTTGCTGGTTCTGTCCATGAGTATTTCTAAGGTTACACAGTCCTTGAAGGAACTCAGCGCAGCCTCTGCATTAAGCCTCAACACGACCCTATTCTACAGAAAGCTACATTACATAAGAATATGTAGTTCATCTAAATAACTTCCTGAAGCAAACAAAAGGGATTTGGCTTCAGTAAGAGTGATCAACCCATCTATGTACCTCTACAGTAACCCAACACTGACAGCCTCCAGTAAAACACTGAAATATTTGAAAAAACAAACGAGGCTAGCTGTTCCATAGACCTTTCATTTCTTCAAGCCTTTTCCCCTCTCTGTACCCTACCTGCTGCACCATCTATCCTTGTTTCTTCACATAATTTGAAGAAAGTGCAAAAATAACTTTAGAATATGCCAATATTTACTCTTCTGTGTTTTGCAACTAAACACAGGAAACAGGATTTTGTCAATTCTTTTCCCCAGTCCATTTTCTAACCCTTTGACTATCCCTTCCTTTTCCTCAAGATGGTGCAAGGTCCTCTTTCACAGCTGTGGCCAGAGGACGAGACCCAGCTCCTTCACTTCAGTTTTACGAGCTGTGGGTGCAGTGTTTATTTTTGGACTCAAAGCTGCCACAAGCGACTTTCAAAGCTGCTACCACGGAGTTTATTTCTGGAGTCTCCCTGGTGGAATTAACTTGAAATGTCGTTTGCACAGCATTTATTCATACAGCTTGTGCTGTTGATAGAAAACTAACAAGACTCACAAAACATTTATTTATTCCTCCAGCAGCCACGTTCAAACAGAATCCATGCATATACCAAAAGCTGATTCTCCCATGAGTGATGTCTAGACTGCAGCCACACAAAAGGCTGCATTTTCATGTATCCACACCCAAAGCGACTGTACTGCTACAGCTGCAAAACCCTCTGGCAGGCCAGTTAGCTATTATCTTTTTTCAAAGCTGGACAAGATCCCAGTAGGATTTTGAATGTCTTATTGCAATTCAACTATTAACATTTTCAAATCCAAATTTAATCTTTTAGAATAAAGTTAGTCATTTTCTCCTTCTGACTTCCTATGTTTTTGAACTGGCTGGTACATACTGACAAAAAAATTTTCGATGGTCCTAATACTGTCTTGTTTACAATCCAGAAACTGAGCAAAGAGTTTTCACCGTGTTCAGTTCAGACACAGGAGCACAAACATACAAACAAGTGTTTACTAGTAGCTCAGTCTTGGTACTTGTCACAGAAGCTGTGCATGCAACTGAATGCAAGAAATATTTCATTAAACCAAATATATAGACAAACCATTTCTCTTGACACTCAGGAATATAGAAGTCATAAGCCCCTTCCTTCAGCCTAAGAAGAACTGTCAATCTGCTTTCCTGGAAAACATGCGGGCTAAGGCTGCAAAAGGAGAAGGGAAGGCTGAGGAGAGATGGTTTATTCCTCTCTTCCCCTGATCACCTACTGGCTTGAAATGGATTTCTACCATTCATATTTCCCTATGATTCAAACCTGTTAGAGATTAGTTAAAATGTCTAAAATACAAGATTCTGCCACCCAAAACTGCAGATAATTAGAGTAATTGATACCGCATGTTACAGTAAATGACATTTTTTTGCCCATTGCTCCCTGAAGTCTTTTTTTGTCAGAATACTTAAATTATTCTAAGTATTTTAAAGCATCTAAAAGTTGTACTTGCTGCAAACTACCACAATACTATAACTGTTTTTCCTTTTTTCCCTTTTTTTGCATACAATTTTAAAAGCTTAAGGACACAGGAAGGAGTAACTGTGAATAAAAGCTACTTTTCCTCCAATCACATTTGGAGCAATGAAAGCCTAAACCAGAATTCACCTCCTCCAACACCAACCTCTTCCTCATAAGATGGACCATCAAGAAGACACAAAATTTTTGGAAAGAGTTTGTAACACTGGTATTCCTCAAAAAAACATCTCCCTCTATGTGGAAAAGGCTAATAAATCTTAAATACTAACAGGCAGAAGGTGCAAACTCTTAAGAGTACAAAAATATCCTTTGACTCATACAGAACACAGCAAGGGTCACACATAGGGCTGAGCTCTGTTCTACAATTAATTCAGCCAATGCTTGCTCAGAGCTGATCACATTGAATTATTCTAATTTTTAAACATTAAATGAGATTAGCATCTTATAAATGAAGTTTAAAACAATCTCTATTTCAAATACAGTTTGTAAATCCGTAACAGTCTGCTTCATACTAAGTTTGCTTTTGCTCAAGTGCCTGAAAGACAGCAACAACAGCACTGACAGAACTGCCCCTGACAACGGCAACAGTAGCAGAGACCTTGTTTCATGGCAACAAACACCGAGAATCTGCAATGCCTTATTATTTACAGTTCTGACTATTGATTAATTCTCAAGTATCAGTAAACGGATGCTATTTAAATTACAGATAAGACTATTTAATTAAGATGAATTAAGAGTTAAGTAATTAAACAAAACGTTTACTAGAATAAGTGAAACATCTACTTACCTTGAGTAATCGAGATTCTTTCAGAAAGACCACGCCCCATCTATTCCACTCCTGAGGATGTGCAAACCCCTTGGGATGAGCAGAGGCTATTCTGGCCAGCCATGTTCCTGAACTCCCCCATTCCCAACCCTGCCTCCCCTGATGGAGGCAGAAGAAACAACCCTTCACCAATCCCAGCTCCAGAACTTGATCTACAGAGGTGGAGAGTGAATCACACAAAGCAAAGAGTAGCTGAATCCTTTCATACAAGCCTCTCCTCCCAAGAATCAGAGCATTTAAACAGAATTTTACTAGAAAATATTGCACAGTATCATAACAGGGTGCGTGCATGGGGCAGTTTCTCCTTTCCAGTACCATCACCAGAAGCAGGACAGCCCGAAACATCATGGGAAACAGTGCATTTTACTGCTTTTGTCTTTCCCATTTCTAGAAGATAAAACCACCAATAATAAAGATGAAGTGGTTCAAAGGGTACACAGAAAAAAATCTCCACAAGTCAGAGCTCAAGATTCAAGAGTCATTGATTCCATCAGTATTAAGATTACAGGATCTCAGGAACAGACATTTCCGTAGTTGGAAGAAAATTCCAGAAAAAAAATGCCTGGTGCAAAGCATTAAGAACAAGTAGTAGGATGGACACAACCAATACTGATGTCACAGATGCCCTTGAACAGCTCATCCGAACTTTTTGAGCACAGAAGGCTTTAAAGCACCTAATGCTGCAGCTTCTCCAGTGCTCAGATGCTGTTTCCGTCCCCGTGCATGTGTGCCTGGACAAACAGACAAGCCTGGCAGGAGAGGAGCTGATCTGCAGTGCTACTCACTAACAATTACTGACAGATGCCTTATCCTTTGTTTGATACCCATGTAGGGTACAGGTATACTCATCCCCATCCCTGTGTTTTGGGGATGATTATGTTGATTTCAGAAGGTGCAAATACTTGGGAAGAGGAGAGAAAACAGAGTACCCAAAACTGCCTTGATCAGAATACAATGAACATGGCCATCCATGCTTGGTTCCATCTGCTGTTTCCAACTTGTGCTGGCATCAATGAATTAACACACTTTTTTACTTTTGGAGGCAGCTGAACTAAGTGTATCACTGAAAAGACTCCCAAAATATCAAGTGAAGATTTAGTCATCTTTCACTAGACTTAGACCTAAAGTTGGATAATTCCACATAACAATTTTTTTTTAAAAAAACCCTTTCATGAACATGCACAAACCCATAAATTGAACCAGTAAGCAAAATTTTTGAACACCTAATAAAGAAAACCAAGTTAAATTAGCAATAGTGACTAATAGTGGATCAGGCAGTTCCAGAGAACCATAACCACACAAGAGGGAGTGACAGAAAAATCTGACCTGGCTCCTGTCCTGATGACCAAAGGTGTTACAGATGCACTGTTGGCCATGAACAGTATGACACAAAGGAATGGTAGGTAGACTAATTATTTCAACAAAAAGTTTATTAGATCAAATGAAAGATTTAAAGCATTGTCATAAAGACTTCCACCATTCAAGTGAGAAGATGACCAAGCAAAGTTTCAGTTCTGGGTGGCATGAATTTGCCATCAGTAGTTTGGATGGAAATACATGAAAGTTGCCATGATGTCCAAAGCATCAAAGTTATCAAGAAAAGTGACCCTCTCAAAGACTTCAGTTTACTCTGTTGTCAAACTTTTTCAGCGTTCCTCATCAGCAATGAAATGTTTTCTCAGTATATTATGATGACCTGAAGTACCAAAATGGTAAAATAACAATTCTCGCAGTAAACTACCACAGGAATCTTGCAATACAGACTTTGGTAGTTCCTGCTCAACCCTTTCAAAGACTAACGCCCTGCTAACAGTTCTGCAACAAAGAGCATGGGGAATACATACAGAAACCTTAACAAGGGGAATGAACGCTGAGCCACTGGTTCTGGATGCAGGAAAAAAACAAGAGCCTTTGAAGCAGTGGATACAGACATTACTAACACTGCAAGATTTGAGACCAAAGGACTGGGATCAACGACAGTCACATGAATAAAGTGGAATGCTGATGGGTGCTTTAGTGACCTAGCTGTGTTAAGCAGACAGGACAAAAGGATGTCTGCCTTTTCAAGGACCTATTGACAGGACTGATATCCACTCAACAGAGCAGAATGCTCCTGCTTCCCAGGCTGTAGGTTACTTCACAATTTATGGATGACAGTTTACTCTTAAATACAGGACTTGGAACTGATTAATTTTCAAAATAAAGGACTGTTCTCAGAAGATATTTAGGGCAACTGCACCAGCAATAGCCTGACTCCACCCTACAAGCTGAAAGCAGAATGGGATACTCTTCTCAGAAATTTGCACTCTACTCTTGTTGCGAAGGTTGTTTCTAAACTATCTTCTAATTTTTGGGCTATGTATTCAGTTTTCCTTTTATTGGAAATATTTATAGGCTTAAACAAATTTTCTACCTCCATGCTTTTATCTCCAAACCTTGCAAACAGTCATATTATTCCCATCAGCCTTGGTATATGGAACAAAACGTATTCAGCTGCTTTAGCCTGTTTATCCATGTCCTCAACCACTATTTTTAATCCCGTTCTGCAATAGCACGACTGGGTTTTTTTAAAAAACATGTTTAATCAGTTTATTCTCACATCAAGATTACATTTTAGTTATTTGGCTTGCAATAATTACAGGTTGGAGAACTTCAAAAGGCAAGCAAGTCCTTTAAAAAGAAGTGTGAAATGCACTTCCCATTCAGAAAGCGAAAGCTACACATATAAACAAAAGCAGGTCTGTCAGTGCAAAAAACCTGATGTTGAATGAGTAATTCCTGAACAAACAATAAAGTTGCCTGCCTCAAGGAAAAAGCTGGGCTAGTGAATGACATCAACGGGAAGCGAGCAACATTATCTCTTCCTATCACTCCACTTGTGTTCTCAGTTCATTGTTCTGATAAGCACTCTGATCACAAGGGGTCCCAGCAGTAACATGCCATCCCTCAGCAAATAACATACTTCCATGTTGGCATTTAGCCTGTTAGACTTTAACAGATAAATAAAGGGAATATGGTCTTTTCAAAACCTTAAATCACTTTATTTTCAAAGATTTAATGAAAAAATATTTAGAATCCAGTAGGAAAATGCAGCAGGAAGTAAAAATGTTAGTTATTGCTGACCAAAAGCCATTTTTACCTACGCCACTTCTAGGACTCCCTGAAGGCCAACAGATTACAGCATGATGATAAGCTCATCATGATCAGTGAAAAGACAGAAGCCACCACTATAAGCTGCAGAAAGGGAAAATTCCAACTGTAAGTTAGGAAAAAATCCTTCAGTCAAAGTGTTAAAGCACCAGAACAGGTTACTCAGCCAGATTACAGAAACCTCATCATTAGAGGTTTTCAAAACTTAGATTGACAAAAGCCCTTGAGCAACACTATCTGACAGGAGATCATTCTGCGAGCAGGAAGCTGGACTATAAGATCTCTAGAGACCCCTTCCAAGCTCTGCAACCTTGTGATTTCCTTCTTAGGTTGCTTAGTTACTAGAATTCCCTGCAATTCATACAGAAGGGTAATGATGGTTGCACCCAGCTAAGTAAAACTGATCTGATTTGAGATACAGTATGAACATAAATTTCCAACTTACAGAGTGCACATGCATTTTGTAAAAACACATGAAGGCACAGCTATGTGTGAGCTGGGTCAGAACTGGGTCAGAGCAGCAGCTAAACCAGGAAGAGGTACCTTACAGCAGATACACTCCTCCGCACGCCCACTCAGCACATGAAATACATCAAAGTGCGGCTGGCTGGGACATTTTTGAGAGTAGAAAAGCATCCTAGAATTACTTCCTTTTCCCCTTGTCCTTCCTTCAACCTTGTTTCCTCATCAGCCTTAGTGCCCCCACCACACTCTTGTCAGTCTGAACTCTACTCTAGGCATTAAACTGCAGCCTCAGATGTAACCATTACAAACTCCTGCTACACACGGAAGAAATGCACCTGCATTTCCAGACATAGCTGAACTATGTGCAGAGCTGTGCCACTCTTGAGTGTTGAAAAAATTTTTAAGTGCTAAGTGTCCAAAGGATACCAAAAGTCTGCATAAAGCAGTATCAGACACTAATAATAAAATTAACTTCTACTTGCATGAAAACCAAAAGGAAACAGGGCATTTTTATGTTGCACACAATATCCTCTAGAAGGAGCAAATGGCAAATCAGAAACCACATTTGAATCAAGGTAGGTGGTTTAATAACTTAGACTATTTAAATTATTCAACATACTAGGAGACAAATTCCTGGAAGAAAATGGGGCTGTGCATGACTCAAGCACGTCACTACTAGTTAGTCATGCGCTTTCTAGACTGGACAAGAACTGTGGAACAGACAAGATATCAGCATGATAAAAAAAATAATTAAGCTTTAGTTAGATCTCTTGCCATCCCTGCAGCTACTACAAACACTTGCAACACTCATTCTCAAGGAGACTGCACTGAAGGCAAATTATGAGGTGTATTTAGTCATCCCAGTAACAACTCTACTGAAACAAGTCTATCCTTCTTTCACTGCAGTAACTGCTTCTGACTCCCTTCAGAAAACTGCAGAAACAATTTTTTAAATTAAAAAAACCTCAAACAGTAAAAGCCTACAAATAACTTTTAGGATACTAAAACATCATACATGAATTATGAAGCTTATAATGAAATACTTTGTTCACAGCTAACTACTGTGCATCAATGACATGTATGTATCAAGACCAAGAGATACAAGGGCAATGAAAAACCAACATACTCTGTCCCCCCTCCAACCCACCCACTTCTCCATTGCTTTTTTATTTGTCTACCCACCCACTGGTCTCCTGACACAAATACACAATGAAAACCAAAATGTAAGAGCCAAGACAATTCTACAGTAAGTCATCTGTAGCTCTCTCTCTGTATCTACTACTCTTGTACCTTCATCATTTTTATGACTTTTAGAGAATAAACTATTGATATATAATATTTTTATGTACAGTGAACATATAGGTAATTTTACAACCCTAAACAAATAACTTCAGCTTATAAACCAGTCTACAGAAAAGTGAAAATAAGAATTATGGCCATCCTCAGTACAGGCAGAACTCACTGTCGCTACCAAGATAATTTGGGGTTTGGAACACCTTCGTTGCTACGTGTGATTATTATGCTGTATTTTTCCCCTCATAATGCTCAGGATCAGCAGTTACTACCCTGGCACTAGTACCATTAGTCAAATATTTTCCAAGTGACTGAATCTGTATCTTCAAAACCAGACAAATCCACAGTGACGTTAATATCCTACTGCACCAGGACTTTTTTATTAAAAAAGTCACAGTGAGAAAGTTCTGCTACTTTGACTTTTGCTTCAACTTTCTAAGATAACAGTTAAAAGAGAAAAATAATTAGATTATTGTACAAAATGTTTACGAAATCTTAGGAAGGTTTTCAATGACTGGTTTAACTAAATCTACTTATTCCACCTACTTTTCCAGAATCCTTATAAGAATGGAGTGCTCACTATCTCAACTTCAGTCTCAAAAACGTGTTTGAACAAATCTGTTCTCCATTGAGAGAAAAAAAATACAATAAAAATCAGCTTAAAGTAAATTTATTAAACAATACAAAAATAAGCATGCTGGAAATCAAGATACATAAATAACATACAATGCAAATGAAAAATGGAAAATGAGACAGGTAACTTAACAACTGAGCCAAAAGGTACAACACAAATGCCAAAATAAAACTATAAAAAGCATTTACATTTCTAATGAAATGTTAATGATGCTGACAAAGAAAAACAAACAAAACAGCTAAAATGCTTGAATATCAAGAATTGCTATTACTGTAGCACAGGTGAACACTAAAACCGTTGCAGACGTCACACATGGAATGAGCAGCCTCTGTCCCCCGTCCTTTGGGACCTGCTCAGCACACGCAGGGCAGGAGGGGCTGGGTCGTCAGGGCAGACCCAACTCTGGCCCCAGAGTGCCCTGCCATGAACAAGAGCCACCTGCAGTCATGGCAGAGCAGGACAAGAAACTACAAGTGTGGGCAAGATACAAAATAATTGGTTCAAGGGAGTCTCCTCCTGACCCTTCCTAGCTAGAGGCTGCCTTCAGTTCTGAGACAGGCTTCAAAAGCATATATTACAGAACTGTAATATATAAATATATATATAAAGATTGTTTAAGCTGTACCCTAAATATTCTTATTATGCATATTATAGATCTAGTAGTTTCTTTATCTTCGTATTTCATATGCAGGACTTGATTCTACCACAAGTTTTTTATGTAACTGACAAACATAAATAGAGTAAAACTTTTTATTTTCAAGTTGAAACACAGATGGAAGAATCTTCCATCTTCAACCACATTTTTAGAATTGGCTTTAAATAGTACTAAAAATAAAGATGGGTAGAATCAGATTGAGCAAATCCTGCATCATGCATTTTAAATTTTTAATTGAATCAGTACTTGAACCAGCAACATGTCATCACTGTAAATACTTCTCGTTAGCAGCACAGACACATTACATTCCCTCTTGCAACTGAGGGTATTTCAGTTAAAGACATGTAGTTCTGCAGGATGTGAATACTTGTTATGTCTCTGTACCTACTAATTTATTGCAAAATCCTCAAAAGGGCGAGACATTTTTGTCATTCATGACTTTGCCTTTACTTACTTTATTTTCAGAATAAGCACTGACAAACAACCTTATCATCAGTGATAAGATTATAAAACAGTTATTACTCAGCAATTTATAACTGACATTTATTACTGACATCTGCACCACAGATCTACCTCTTCATCCCAGCAGGGTTTCAATTTCATTGAAAATTGTTGCTTAAACATTTTCATTCTAGGCTTCAAAGACAGGAAGCCCATCCTTTTACAATACTCTGCTAAATGAAGATTATTCAGGGTTTAGTCAGTCTTTTTTCAAATGTTTATGCAAAAATAACTACCTAAACAGAGTAATTAAGAGAAGTTTGCTTTCTCAGAGAACATCAGCTTTGCCTTATGCATCTTCCTAAACCCATAAACATCCACATGGGAAAAAAAAGGGGGCACAAAAAAATCCAATTCTCCTTTTAGCAAAACTCACACCTTTTAGATAAACCAAAAAGGGAGAGGGACTGAGGAAGGTGAAAAGAGGTGAAGGTGTTACTAAGGAATTGTCTGGCACTGTCTCTTAAAATCCTCAACCAGCTAGTACCATTTATCACTGCTTGGACAAGTTTTCCACAGTTCTATAAACCAGGACTCTGCATGGTGTGTACTAGAGTTGAGGATGTATCAGATTATCTGCAAACTTAAAAAAGGGATACAGAAAATAATTTTCTAAGATTTTTAGCATCAATAAGAATCTAATACCTACAAGTGTCAAGAATTTAACAAATCTTTGACGTCTGTCCAGCCCTGCCTATTGGGCCTATCTGAAGCTTAAATATATCATTTCAAGCTACACCCTATTCAAGATACTCAAATTATCAAATTATGTATCTTAACAGATGTTGTAACCTGTAGAAAAATGAAAGTCCTGTTTCTTAGCAAACTGACAGAGCTGCAAACTCAAAATAATGTTTTAAAAATCAATTGTAAGTTCTTAAGAATTTGCTCATGTTCAAGTAGATGAAAGCTCTGATCTTCACGTATGAACATGCACACACATAAATGGTTGAAAAGGAAGTTAATTGTAAGCAGTTTCAGTAAGATCTACCTATCTGCTTTACTCTGAACATATTTCCTGCCCACTGCTCAGTTGGTTAGCACTCTAAACGCCAGATTGCTTACATTCCTCTCCAGGGTGGAGCACAGCACTATTAGTAAGGCAGACTTGAGTCATAACTACCAGCTGGCAGCACCAGCAGCCAGAGAACAGTTGGGTCAGGAATCTTTCTGCTGCATTAGTTAACTTGCAAACAAGACAGGTTTTTTCCTCCTCCTCCCCACTTCTCCCATTCCTCCAGAGCCATTTCTGCTCTTTTTATTTAAATATTAGTATTAATAATTATTAATTGTCTGAATAAAAGCAAAAAAAATAATCTTCACTAGCATGGCATATGTAAAGGGTCCATTTCTGTTCAAAGCAATTTGAAAGCTCACATTTAGAAAGAAGGGATAGGATAATAACATGACTCAGAACCTATCTCCACTTACTATACAATTATTTAAAGGTTCAGGAAATTGCTGTAGTTTGCTGACACTATTTTATATTTTAATTAATATTCTCCTATCTTTACACGCTGACCCTGCTCAGAAGACACGTAACTTCTTGCTTAGCTCTAAAGTTCATTTACTTAAAATTCTGAGATATAAACAAAAATAAACAGATATACACAGAAATGGTATATCTTTGAACACAGTAGGAGTTACCTTTTTTTTTTTCCCCCTAACGAAATGTGTTCTAAGTAACGACAAAAGTCAGTTAACAGCTTTGGGTTTGTTGTTTGCACGTGCTTTTTCCCCAACCCCTCTTCAACCTTGACAGTCTTTTTGGTATAGCATACAGAATTTACACAAAATGTATATATAAATGAAACACCAGGCAAACAATATTCAAACCAAAGTAAAATCTAGAGATGCTTGAGGGTTTGTAAAATGAAGAACTGAATGAAACTAGAACCCATTCGTTTAGTTCTGCTCTCCCCGACCTTCCATTCTATACACTACGGTTCTGGAGATGTCCTCGTTTGATTCAGGTGACACTTTTTTCCATACTGTTTCTTTTAAAGCAAGTTCTTGCTGGAGATTCTCATAGTCCATTGGTCCAAAGGAATGCTAGTTGTTCAAGCAACATACATTATTTATTAGTGTATTTGAAGGAAAAAAAATCCATTCTTGCAGTCAATGCTAACAGACTCAAGTTTTTCAGCTCTTCACATAGACTTGTTATTTTCTCTTTTCCAATTATAAAAAATTCAAACTGGGAACTTTTTAGATGTAGACATGCAAATAGAAGCACTTAAAAAACTACTCTACTGCATATTTCTCCTACTGAAATCTTCATGCCTTAGTCAAAACATTAATGGTAACAAAGACAAAGAAGTTTTCTCCTTATCTCAATCACCCTCCACTTTTATCTTTTGTACATGTAGCTGGAGTGGATTCTGTTCATTCCCAGACATTGCTTTAGCTGCTTCCTAAGTAACAGGCTCTTGTCTACAGGACTATTCACGCCTGAATTCACTGCCTGTGCAACTCTCAGCAAGTCAGGCAGTCAGAGACATCCCAAAGAAAATACAGCTCAACACAGATCTCGTGTGTTGCAGCGCAGAACAGAAAGGTTGAGGCCACCAGCTGGTCAAGTCTTTATTAAAGGCAACCAGTACAGTAAAACTCTTAGATCAGACACCATCTACTTAACCTAGCAGGGAAGATGAACTGCATGAAATGGAGTTACAAATCTAGTATGAAACTCTACTATATAAAACCCTGTGACAGTGTGGTCCACCCAGGTAAGTGTCCACTAATGATGTAAACTAATTAGATTATCTGAAAGCTTTGATGCAATACATGTCATTGAGCAGTTTTGCATTTAGAGAAGAACTTCCTGTATTTCTCCTGATGTCCACTAGCAATATTCACTAAACATAGACAGTAACTTACCCGCTGATCACCACCTTCTCTGCGAGGATCAAGCTTTTTTGCAAAGTGTCTCAAATTATCGTAGTTATGGAAATTGCACAAAGAAACCAGATCCTGCAAATATTTAGAGAACATACATTATTATCTGCATATGATAGCCAAACCAGATAATAGTAATAGTACCACTTATGTTTTACATGATATCTTAGCAACTTAAACCAGTAATAAGAGCAGTTTATTTAACACATCAGTATCAATGTCCATAAGGCCCTCTGAGCACAGTTACACGATAGAGTTCTACCAACACCTTAAAAATCCTTCTTAAACAAGTAACAAGATGAAAAATGTCCACTTTAATAACTTCCTACTCCAGCTGTACAAAACACTTCAGGAATAGAAAGAATAGTCTGGACTAGTTCAATACATCAAACTTCAACAGAAAGGATGAAAGAAAATGTGTGACACAATGGATTATAATTCAGTTTGAATTACAACATGTAAAGTTGTAATTACAAAACTTGGCTATGCTGTTCTGATTTTAAAAGTGAGTGTTACATTCCTGTTACTTGTACACTATGATCATGTATCAGTTTTTGAGTCTCATTACCACACAGAATCAATGCAGTAAATCCTTCACCTACCTGTTGTTCTATGATTTTATAGTTAATTAGTATGAATGTTAAATAAACAGAAGTATGAAAAGTTTTAACTGCCGCTCAACCTCCCATTTATAATTATGTCACTGGTATTACAAGGTAGTTTTAGGCAGAAAAGAAAAAAGGAAGAAAACATTTTTCACATTCTCCTCTCCCACAAAACATCTTTATAAATCATTACAAAGCACTCTACAAAATCTCTCCTGCTTCTAATGCTGTTATCAACAGACTACCCACAGCCCTTTCACTGGCAAGAGATGAAGCCAGGAAGAGCTTGCCCAAACAGCTGAGACTGATCCATAAAGACATCTTTTCTGTCAGATGGTTTACAAAAATCAGTTTAAAAATACATCAAATGGCAGTTTTCATTACAATCTTTTTCTTTTATTGCAGTGAAATAAGAGTTGCATTTCCAGTGTTTTGAAAATTGTTCACTTTATGATGGGAGAGAGAAAAAAGTATATAAATAGAGCTCTGCAGCTTCTAATGCAGTATACAAGAGACCAGCACTTCCTTACTTCATGAAGTGTTCTTTTCAAAGCTTTTCCACAACAGATTTCGGCAGTATTTTTGGCATATTTTCTTAATGCTCACTGAATTCAAGTGCTATTTATTACTAAAATGCAAATGTCTATTCTTGGACTTTCACCATTGAATTAGATGAAAATTGCTATATAGGGAAGAATCACAAATCACAGTTTAATTCACTTAAACCTCAGCTATGCCAACTGAAGCTCAGCAAATATCAGCTGCAAAAGGCGGAGGGGGGAGAGAAAATAACAATTAAAAAAAATCTAAAGCAGTGCAGCTTACATGACAAAAGTGAATGCCTTTAACACTGTTGCCCATCTTGTCCAGAGGAGGTGACCAGCACATCAAGCCCATGACATTCGGAACAACTAGAAGGATCCCACCAGCAACTCCAGATTTTGCAGGAAGACCAACCTATAGAACAGTTAGAGAATTACTGGCCTCTGCCAACATTCTGCACTATTATAACACAATGCATCAGCATTTTACTGAAGATTATTATGCGGTATTTATAAGACACAGATCTGGAAAGCACTTTAAGCTGGGAAAGCATTATTACTTAATCTCTTTTTAGATAGACAATAACCTGAAGGACAGCTTGTGGCAATCCAAGGTACACAATCTTAAAACTATTTGCTCTCAGGAATACAGTGAGTCAGGAACACAGTGGAAAAAGATAATTCAAATCTATTATAAAAAAAGCAATTATGACTAAGCAGTAGTGCACAAGTGTATCTCTCATGAGCAGCTTGCAACAATGTAGGAACACAAAGCCGTGTAAATTGTTTAAAATCTTGACTGGAAAAGGTCAAAAACAAAACCACAGGAAAACTGAAGAGTCTGTCTATGAAATCACACAATAACCTACTTATTTACAATCTGGACAAAGGCATTAGCTCTTTCCAGTAGGAATTAATGTCCTCATAGCTGTCTAAGCAGTAACTTTTAGGTCACACAAAGCATCATAATCAATTTTACATGTATGCAGTAAGGAAAAACTAGAAATGCTCAAAACAAAAAGCTGAGAGCACAAATAAGATGGAGTCCATCTTGAAATACTTACATGTAAGGAACACACTGCTGGAAAACAGACCCATGACACACGTGCTGTGTATGACAGCCACTTTAACATGTAAGGGCAATCTATGAGCCTGAGTTAGTGAAGAAGAAGACAACTGCCTGCAAAGACTTTCTGCCACCTTTTACTCCCATGTAGCAGGATTTATGTTTTCAGTCCCACTTGCATCCTGATCTGTTTCTCTCATGAACAGCCTTTCCTAGTGAAGGATTCCCAAATATGAAGTGGCAGAGTGCTATAAGGTATGTGACAGTAGTAGTGCCATGAATCCTACATGAGATTTTCCCTTATGGTGTGCTCACCTTCCATACAATTCATGCAACACACTCTCCTCCCCCTCAGAAACAAGGAAGCAACCCATAAACACGGAAAACAGTAGCACAGATTAATCTTCCTGGTCAGCTATAATTAGAATCTGAAAACTACTTACATGGAAGGCAAACTGCCCTGAAAAGTCATACATGCCACAGGAATGCATTAAACTCAAGGTATTCCGGACTGCTTCAGGACTCAGTACTCTTTCACCAGTGATTGGGCAAAAGCCACCATTAGCCAGAGTTGCTGCCATCACACTTGCTGATTCACATGTTACTTCTATTGAGCAAAGCTTATGAAAAAGAAATAGAGATTATAAGCACTGATACTTCTAGCATAGTAAGGCCAACTATTGTAGGATCAACAATATGACTCTACAGAAATAACATCTCAAAATCACCTGTAGCATAACATTTGTTACAGATGACACTAACAGCATCAATTACTACAGTCTGAATCTTTCTACTACAAAGATCCCAGCGACAGTGTTTGTAAGCCCTCTTAAAATGTTTGGGACAGTATTTTTTATGGGTTAGTGACTCTGCTGGATTCCTCCCCCCACCCCCCTTATGTTCCTTTGAGAGGAAGAGGTCTGTAAAACAATCTCAGTATTTTGCATCTGCTTAAATGGCAAAGCCACAGAATGACTGTTTTTTTTTTCAATTTGAGCTTATTTTGTGTGGGATTTTTTTCAAAAGCCTTAGAAGATCCCACACATTATTAGAAGTACATTTTAAAGCTGCAAATTCTAGCACATGCAAGTCTTAATGCCAGCACTTCCTGCTGATGCAGCCTTATTTCACCTTTCTCATATATACTTTTTTATATGGTAATGATACAACCACACGATAGTTTTTCCCAGGATCCCTGCTTCAGTACAGACTATACATACTTTGGTGACACATCAGGAAATGTGATATGATGCCATCACCTGATGCTGCCTCATTTCTGCAGAAACCAAAAGATAAGTTGGTTTCAACCTGAAGCTGAAATGCTGCTCTAAAAAGTAAACAAACTACTGCTTGTATTCTTGCTTTTGCCAAACAGTCATTACATGATACTTCATGAAGTTACCTAAGCCACGTTTGCATGAGTAGTTACTACCTGGAATTCTTATTTTCCGGGTGCCAAACTCAATACATCCTAGTCCAATCAACTGGAGTTGCAAATCAAGAGATTGTCAGAGACGCATCTAAAATGGCAACTGTGTTTTAAACATATGAAGTATTACATAATATCACCTACTTTGAAAAAAAAATTCTTTCTAGGTTCTCAGTTTAAGCACCTGCATTTTGCACCTTGTTTCTCTAAATTGAGAATAATCCATCCTCACTTTACAGAGATAATAAACAAGTTTATTCCTGTTCAGAAAGTTCCCAGTTACACAGGGATGAAGGAGCGTTACAGAAAACCCCAAGAAAGAAATAACTAGACTTTTAAATAGAATCTGAGTGTTGGAAAGTAAGCGTTGTACTATAACAAGAAAACAGAAATGCCACTCATGTATGATCCACCCTTTTTCTGACTTTTCAAGGAAAACAGAAACAATGAGACACAGTCATTAAATTAGAGATCAGAATGCACAAAAATGAGGCCAAATTAAAGCACATCAGAAAAGTTAGCTTTAGCATTTCTTAACTTATGAATAGCTTTGTCTCAGAAGTGTATCAGGACTTCAGGCAGTGGGATACGAAGCATTTAAAAAGCATATTTAAACAGTAAATTCAAATAGGTATCAGTTCAAATATCAAATTCAAACATGGGTTTGTTCTGTCACAATTTTTCAGAGCAGACTATTAGCTTGTACTTGATTTCTAACTCAACATGAGGTCAACTATGGCTAATTACACACATCTTTCATAAACAGTCACCCGATCTAAAGATAAAAGCAGGTGCATCCCAGTAGAAAAAACTCAGATAAAATTTGCATTTTGAAAATAATGGTTTATAATTTGCATAATCAAGAGCAAGTCTCTGAGTCAAAAACAGATTCATTTTCAGATCAGAACTCCATTGGGTTTTTTTTTTCCAAACTCTCCCAAATGAACTGAATCATTTAGATAAACCGAACTGCCTCTTGAGAACTCTATACAGCAGAGCTGACTTAGCTGTGAATGTCTGAACATTAGGAAACCCTTATGGAGGAAATATCTCACACTTGTCAAGTTCTCATTTTGTGACAGTTGCAAATCACTTGGTGAAAGTCAAAAAGAAAAAAAAATGGGGGAGGGGAGAATATATATGACTGGAATATTTCACTCAAAACGATTGAATAAACAAAAATGAGGAGATATTCATATGACTTCACTTGTAATGCTACCCTTGAGCTTACAAAAGAGCATGCATTCTTCAGTTATGTGGAATTTCAGGTACCTCACAGTACAAATAAGAAGCAACAACCCAAAGAAGGAGAAATGCATTGTCAAAGTCACTGAAGTAATACAAGAACTTTTAAGCTTCTACCTACTAGTCTTTTAAAGATTGTTGGTAGTTTCCATTAGCAATAAAGTCACCCGAGTACATTCCCTCAACAAAATAAATCTGGATACATCAAACATACTTCATTCATTTCCAGAGTTGGACAGAAGCTGACAGGTTTAACTCTAAGTCATTAAAACTTTCATATCTAGGAACAAATTGGCTTCCAGTGCTTATAATTGCAATTCTAAGTCTATAGTGAATCTCAATTTTAAAGTCAGTTACCTGAAAATAGAAGTCTAGAATAGCAACCATATCGGTGCCTTCAGGAAAGCACTGAGGAAGAAAAACAAAGAGAGTTTTTATGTAAAATTATTACCTTTTTTACAACATTGCTTTTAGAAAGGCATAAATTAAGCTATATTTTTGTCAGCATACTAAGCATTAGGCATATTTTAAATTAAATATTTAAATGTAACAAGTAAAAATATTTAATCAAATCAGCTTTAAAAATGACAGTGCAGTGGAATCAACAGGCTAGGTATTAAAATATTTTTCAGTACAGCTTTCAAGATCTTTAAGTCAGGAAACTGAAAAATACAACTAGGAGTTTTATAAAGTCACCTGGACAGCACAGATTATGCATTTTACAACAAACAAAACAAATTATCATGGCAATCATACAAAAAAAAGTTTAGAGGTGTTCCACTAGAATCACGTAAGAATCTCACTTTTTAAATTACAGCATTTTGAGTAACAGTGAGAAAACATATATAGTATTAATTTGTGCCATACTGTACATCAAATAAATTAAAAATCTTCACAGACTATGAAGAAACTTGACCATGCAGTCTTGAAAATACATTTATTAACAGAAAAAGAGATTAACCTTTTTTTCTTTCAAGTAATAGCCGATTGCAAAGTTTCTATCTCCACTCTCTCGTTCAGATTGGAACCTAAAAGCGAAAAAAACCAAAACAAAAAAAACACAAGGCAACATGTCAAACTTTAAAAAAACCCACTGAACTCAAGATGCATAATGTAATTCAGTAAAACTCCATGTAAAGGATACGTCACTTCTGAACACAAATATTCTATTAATGTTGCCCTTGAAGCTCATCCCAGCTCACCCAGTTGGAGTGAATTAACTTTGACATCCAAATACACACAGTACTGGTTACCTACACACACATAAGCTGACTCGGAGATAAGGCAAAAAAGGGCAGGATCCTCCTCTTGGAGGCCTCTCCAGATAGCCCATGGTGGAATGCAACATCCCACACTGAGATGCTGTGAAAGGGCCATTCTCTACACTGACCAAACCAGAGGAATCTGAGGAACAAGAGGCAGGTCAGACAATGAGCAGACTGAGGGCTGTACTTTTTATCGTGGTGATTGAGGTAAGGATGAAACCTAAAGGAGGAATACATACAATACAAGGGTAATTCTCTCCTGCCTGATTCCTTCCATGGTCCACACCTTTTACAGTAACAAAGCTCAGGAAAAACACCAGTTATGTCATTCTGTCCCTCTGCACACACATTCCAGCTGGCAACCTGGAAGCAACTCTGCTGTATGAAATCTGTAATTTTCCCTGTGTTGCCTTAAAAAGCTTTCAGCGTTTCTGGAATGCTATACACCAATTTGATGACAGGAACTGTTTGTTTGAGAAAAGCATTTAAATATGCAAAATAAAAACCATAACGAGCGCCAGTTGTATGAACTATGCTTTCTAGAACATTTGATATGCAGCCATCAACATGCAGAGTTTAATTTTTAATATGAATGCCAGGAAGAGAAGAGTTGCACTTACAGCTCTCACTGCCATAGCACCAACAGAGCACTAAGACAGAATAATGACATTTCAAAGAGGTAACCAACACTTTCAGGTTAAATTCAGCCACACTGATGTCAGAGACATGCACAACTTTAGTTGTAAATTGAAGCCAAAGAGACCCTCTAACATTGGTGACAAAATGCTGGTTTCAATGTAATTCACTGGACTTTGCCATAAGCTCAATATACTAATTTTAAGTTGAAAGACTTCCCCTGAACTTCATTAAGTAAATTAAAAAATACTTACGTAGCATTACTGAATCCAACATACTCATTACCAGCCATTTTATTCATGAACTGCATCACCTGTTAGAGACAAGAGGGGGAAAAGCATGCAAACATTTTCACACATGAAAACGTTATGAACTTTCAACACAGCCTTACCCTAAAATCTTGTAACACAATTTTACAAATGCAATCCAAACCACAAGGTTTAAACAACCAAGTACAGCTACTAAGACATAACATATATTATTAACATTTCACTTGCAACTCCTTCACCATCTTGAAACTTTTACCACAGAATTTAATTAAAAAAGGAATGCTGTAACATTAACTTACGTAGTCAAATTTTTCTGCATTATTTGCTCCTTGCTGCAAGAAAAGAAAAAATAATTTACAAAAACTGTTAACATAAGAAAGAAGTTAGTTCACTTAACAGTATTAGGATTTTAATGCATATAACTAAGGTATGAGGCTATTTGAGAATAAGGTACTACAATCATTTCATATATTAATGAAAAAATTAAAGTGTTAGATAAGTAAATCTTTAATTATCATTTAAACAATCCTATAAGAATCTTATCAAACACCTGTATGTTGGAAATTAACTTAAACTGGAAAATGTATGCTTTATTTTAAGTGCTCTCTATTCAACTTTCTATGCTTAGCATAAGCAAATGCAGTAGCTAAAGCAAAAAATACAAAAGTAACTACAATCAAGCTAATTACAGTAAAACCACTAACTTTTTACAGGTTAGTAATCCAAAGGTATTCTTATACTGCCAGCAGAGCTGAGCTTAGGGAGGTTCAGGCTAGTGAACTTAAAACCTTTCCATGGCTAGTGCCCATGCTAAGAATTTAGATTGAAGAATTCAAATTTCCTTACTAAGAAAATAATTGCATTTAATAAAAAAATCTGAATCATGTCCTATCTATTAAAAATTGTCAAACAGTTAGAAAAACAGAATTTCACAACATAGGGCACATCATCGTGCTAACAATGTACAGAAATATCTAAATCCAACTTACTAAGGATGATAGTGCAACTTAATTTTTATGGTTGGTTTGGTTTTTCAGGGAGGATAAGGGGTGTTACTGCCTTGGGGCTGTTTTTCTGCTTCCCCCCTCCCACCATTTAAGAACACTCTCCAATTTAGCAGCTGCCAGTTAACAATGTATTAATTCTTTAGAGGGCTCTGATGGGTGACCTTTCACAAATTCCTATAGAAAGAGATTGAAAGAGGAGTGGGAGGTAAAAAATAGTGCACGGTCTACTGGGGGAACTCCATAATTTCTTTAAGTAGCCAAGTAGAATTTTTTGAGGAAGTTTAAGTAAAAGTGGCATCACATACACGAGTGGAGACAATATATCTGGAGAAGGTGTTTTAATACATAATTTTAATATTAAAGATACTCTACTTAGCATAATGAAACTCTAACAAATCTCAAACAACTCAAGACACTACTTGCACTGTGTTTGGTGTGGGGATGTGGAAGGAAGTGGAGAAATGGGAGCTTTGTATCAACCAGTATTTTACTTAACGAAATGCATAAAGCCAGTCTCATTTCCCACTCTGTATGTGGATTAGGGTGCTGCAGATAATCTTTGAAGCCCAAGCATCAGCTCATCTGCCAGACGATGTGCAGCCATACACGTACAATCACTAGTGAAAGGAACACCACACTGTTCTGTCAAAATTATGCGCCGGTGGTCACCTTATGCCTAAAGGCTAATAACTTTATTCTTATAATCTCTAGCTAATTTGCAGTAAAATAAAAAAAAAATCATGATACATTTCATCAAAATGTTCCTGTATAATATACCAGAACACAAGTCTTAAAAATTTAACTCCAAATCTGTTCAATGAAAAATAATTAAAAGAAGAAATTACCAACTTCATTGAACTGTTGCAGTTGTCAAAATATTCCATAGATCCTAATGCTGTAAAATATGTAACAACATTTAAACCACAAAAACCTTTTCAACCTTTCAAATGCACAATGAACATCTTTTTCTGGGAAAGTGGGTCAGCATTAGTTATGGGATGCTGCATTGATAATTGTATGGTTAGACATGTATAATAAATTGAAACAAGTTCTTTGGTTAAAAAAAAAAGACAGAGGGAGAAAGGGATCATGCTTTCTGCAAAAATATAAATACACAATACTTCACTTTCTTGTTTTGCCCAGATGAAAAAATTTCCCTTTAACAAAAGCCTGGCTTTACCAGCAGCACATAAAATTAGCGGGCAAAAATATTCAATGTAAACTTCTTCCACATTAACCTTGCATAAAAAAGGTTCTTTTTTAAACTTCACAACTAAAGTCATATTTTGGGAAGAAAATATGTATATTAACTCAGATGATGCATTCCTAGTCCTTGATGTTTCACGCACTTGTTTAGGTACCTCATATCAAACACAACAGCATTGTTACTGAAGTCAGACTGATCACACACCGGAGTTGCCAAAGCAATCACATGATCACCACCTGTACAGATTTAGTACAACATGGAACTGAAATAGAAAGCTCTGCTGCCACACACATGATGACTAAAACCGCAATATATGAGTGTCCCTCCCTCAGCAGCTCACAGAGCGCTGCTGCTCCTCCTAAAAATCTGAAGAGACACAGTGGCAACACACATTCTGTAATTAAAATTCAATTGCAAATATAAAATCATGACATTCAGAATACTGAGCAACTTTTCCAGAATAATTTAAACAAATACGAGAGACAAGAAAACTTCTGTTCTTCCACAAGAGCTTCTTATTTTTAGCTTGACTGCATAAACCTAAAGGTTGGGGGGACTGTGACAGTATTTCTTAAAAAGCATTTTTAAAGTTGAGATGCAATTCACCTGTCCAGAACATCAATGAAAACATTCCATGCACTAACTCCACAAACACTCAGGACATTTGCTGGGACATATGTTCATATACACACTTACTTAGACATGCTTGTGTGTATATACATATGAAAACACTACTAAATGAATACAAAATTAAATTTAGAATGTTAAGACTGTAGCAGTTTGATAGACAGAAAACTCAAACTTGCAGGGGACACCTCAATACAATTGTGTGAACACTTAAAACACCAATGGACACTATGGCTGTCAATCATAAATTCGAATTTTTTGACTGTGTTAGATTTTAGTGATCTTCCCTTCTTTTTTTTTTTTGTTTTCGAACAAGCTACTTGTATGGTATTATTTGTATTTCCTACTAGAAAAATATAAAAGTTGCACAGGCTGCCTGCCTAGATAGCAAAGAGACTCACGGATACTTATCAGAGCTTGCAACAAAACTAGGCAGTATTTATTAGAAAAGTAGTTAATATGAGCCACTTTTCATTGATCACAATTCAGTGTTTACATGATTAGACCACATAAGCTCTTACCATATGTCTCTTTTTACAGTAATTTATTTAAAATCTAAGCAAAGCTAATACAAAAATTAATTTCTGGAGTCTTTAAAGCCCAATTTATACTCTAACTCTAAACTGTGATGAAAACATCTACAAACAGAAAAACATACTACGTCAGAGTGCAAGAAAACTGTTTTACATTTGTGCATTTTAATTCAATTATTAATGTCTTTATTTTAGCTTTCTGTACTTAATACTTTTTAAATTTTGTTAATCTGGTCCTGTTCTGTGATAACTGGTGCCTTGACTGTTTAGTGTACCATTTTCAGCACTAAAATACTTGTGAGTCCACTGTCACAGACAGTGTTTGACCCACTAAGGCCAATACTACCACTATTTCAAATACATACCCAAATTATTTTTGTGTCCTTCACTTACAGTCATATATGACCACTGAATACATGTAATTTCACAGAATCTCTACCACATACTCTATGTCTAAATACATCCAATCATCATCATCATCATCCAATACACTTGACAAATAATAAAAAGCAAGTGCAGAACATGGATGTATGTTTTATCCAAAACAGATTACAAGAAACTTAATGACCTGGCAAAAGGACATATGAGCAAAATAATATCTGGCAGAGAAGATCACAACACCAACACATGTTTTAAATTAGTACGTACATACATTTACACACCAGTCTATCAGGAAGGGTAACTGGAGTGGTAGCACAGAGTAATTAAGCTACATCAGTACTATTTACTGTAAATAAAAAAAATAAATTTATTGTCAAATAAATCCAATAAACTATGCATTTTCCCACTCTTCAAGTATTAGACTAACTGCATAGCTTTCTTAATAACTGAATCTTGACAGCAAACAGACCCTTGGCACAGCTACACAGATTTTTTTTTCCACTACTCTTTGCCACTTCTATTTTACGACTTATCAGCATACACAGGAAGTTCTTAAGTATATTGCATACACCTGTATAGTTTATTAAAAAAAACTCCCACTGAATTAAGGAGGTTTTTAGGATCAGCAAAATCAGTATTTTCATTTTCTGGTATGCCGAATTTTTTAAGGACTATGAACACTGCTAACCCACTCCCACCATGCCCTCCCACGTAATTCAAGACCTCAGAACACTTCCCTTCACTGAGCATTCCAATGTCTGCACTGTCTGTGTAAGGTCCTGCATGTGGCTGTCAGCGCCCGAGGAGTTACAGATGCTTTATGTGCCTGAACCTTTCCATGTTATATTCGGAAAACTTTTATCTACAGATGGAATGTTAAAGCACACAATAAAAATTACTTCAGATTAATCCCTTGTCCTCTGGTGATTCCTTCCACAGCCACCTGCCTTCTTCCACACTCTTCATCTCACCTGCACCTCTGATGTGCCAGGCAGTAAAGCCAACATGGAAGTGGCAATTGCTGACACAACCACTGCCATGCCTGGACTTCACAAGCCTTGAGAAGTGAGTTAAGGTTTAAGAAAAAATATAGCAGATCAAACCAGTATAATCTATCCACATTACAGGCAATAAAGCCTTTTCCCAGTCAATGTGATGTACAGAAAGCTGCACTGAATCTGCATTGAATCTGCATTAAATCTGCACAGAAGCTGAATCATCATCTTTCGAGCACCTGTGTTTTCTTGGAGACATGGAAAAATTTACTATTTTATTTAATATCACTCTTCCACAAACTCCTGTTATTGCCACTACAACTTTCTTTTTATAACAATTTTTTGGAAACTATTGTAACTATGTCATATATTTAACTAGTAATAAAGGCAAATGGCTGCACAAATATCAAGGGGAAAAGGTCCATAGGGCTTTTTAAAATTTTATTTCATTAAAAGTGACCCACAAAATGCCCTTTTGCTAATGCATTTTTACTGTAGATACATGCTTTAAACTGCTGGAACGGTCTGTGGAGTGTAATGCAAGTGGAATTAGAACAGAGCCATGAGTTAAGGCACCAAAACATAAACACATCACAGCCCAGTCATTTAAGCTGGCAGAAGTATAACACAGTCATGCCTAACTCAAACAAATGTGCAACTGAACAGGCACATTAATATACGCTTAATCATTTATTATTATGAATAGCAAGGGCTAAATGTAATATCACAGTTTAGGTCCAAGCTCTGTTCCAAGGCCCATATATCAAATTCTTTGGCAGTCAGAACTGGGTATGTGATGCTAAGGGCCCTTTCCATCCCTAAAATATTAACATACTACATGTTAACACATTGTGACAGAGAGATTACTCCAAGCATCATCTCTTATCCATAAGTAATCATAATCTGTGTCAGAATTTTAGGACAGATCAGACGCTAAATTCAGTATGAGAATTTTGAAAAACTTCTAAGATCAATTTCTCAGATAAAATAATGAATCTGAAAGGAGATAAAACATTCTTCACCATCAAATACAGCAACACATCTCTCCATAGCTGCCCACATGCTGTCATTAGATGAATCTGTCTTACATGGTGAATTCAACCATGTTAATCTCTCAACTTTCTTGGACCCTGAGAGCCACACAGTCTTCAAGATATATAAGCAGCATCTTAAATAAAGAGAATAAACGCAGAGGAATTGAGTGCAAAACACGAGTTAATGAAGTCACCTTTTTCAGGAAAAGAGTTTGATATTAGGTCAAATATAAAGGTGAATTCCTTAATTCACTGGTTAGTGGAATACTGTTAACTTGCAGATTTTTAGTAAGTTAATTCACAAAAAATACAACTATTAAGTAATTTTGTACTTATGACCCTCTACGTAATTTTCTTCAGAATATGTTTAGCTTGGTTAGTTATTCAAGTGATAAATGGTATCTTAGTGACAGCAGTACATAAAATAATCTACATTTTAATCACACTGAAAACAAATAATGGAGTGTGATAAGACGTGCAGTCACCACATGCAAAAACATTAGTGCAATGCAATACTCTTTATAAGAACATTACAGAAAAAATAAATAAATAAAAATAATACAGCAAAACCCACCCTCCAACCTTCTAACAAATACCACAATTGCATGCAGTAAACAAATCTGTGTTATCTATTCAGAAGTACACCATTTATCAAGAATTATGTGCCTCCTGGGAGAGGCACATGCTTGTGTTCTGCCTTATGATGAGCAGGGCATGTTGTAGCTGAACTAACATTTTGACATTTCAGACACGTGTTAAGTCATATTTTAAAATTCACTATTATCCAAGTGAATTTCAATGCTCAGTCAACCTTCAAAGAATATTAAATGTGAATAAATTTACCTGTCATACTTAAGGCCATTTTCTTTCACCTACAGCTATTAAAGATAAATGTCTTTAAGCAGGAGTTCTTACACCTTCTTTAAATATAAAATAACAGAAAATCATGATCTGCGTAATTTTAAAACCAACAATTTGGAAATAGGAGGTAGGAAACACACTGTAAGTAATGGACTTTAAATGTAACCAAGAAAAAGGTAGTAAACAAGACTTTTAGACCCCTGAAGTAACACTATTAAGTTTACTACTTAAAAACTCCAGGGGACTGACATGTTCCCCACAAATCTAAGCAGGTACCCTTAGGAAAAAAAAGTATTTTTTGTACCTGGGGCTACCAAAAAAAAAGCAGAAAATGTAAGTAAATTATCTAGCAAACATTAGTATGGAGTTTGTACCATTAACAACTTCAAGACACATATACAGCTATTTATGGAAAAAATAAAATGCAGCTTTCCAAAAGTCTCAAGATCATGGACTAAAGATTTTAAGTCATTACTCAGCCGTGGTTTACTCAGAAAAATGAGCAACTGTTTCCAAACGTTCTTATTTTAAGAAAGTACATTTACATCCCAACAGCAACTGTGTAACACAGAAACTAAACATAATTCTGTACAGTATGTTAACAGCACACGAATTCAATATCAAAAGTGACATTCAGATACAGTGAAATTGCTCCTGCACAAACGACAGTATCTTCCATTTCTTCTGCACAGCAAGAAATGCTCTTGTAACTTGATGCTGCATGAGAGCATTACACATTCAGAAACATGTTTCTGAGTGCTATAAAGCATATTCCTGAGAATACACTTCCACAGCATTTAACAAGTATAAGGCAATACTCTCAAGAGAATATCAAGTCTTGTGCAGCTAAAGAAGGAAACAAAAACATTAGCACTGAGAAAAAAGAGAGTCTTTCAGCTGTACTATTACTTTTTAAAAACTACAAGTCTAACACTGCATTTTTTGGATCACTATTTCCAAAATAGCAGAGCTTGTTTACCTGCCAGTGACTAAACTGCCATCAGATATCACAGACAAAAATTTAGTACATAATCTGCACAATATTCTTTCTCTACATTCTTTTAAGATACTCCAAGAGAAACTAAAATTAACTTTTTACCTTGATTAAGGATGTGATCACAATTGCTCCAGCATTCACCATGGGGTTATGAGGCCTGTCTGTGAAATAAATTTTTCAATTACAAATATATTGCAAGACATGTTTGTCAAACAAAACCAGGCAAGTGTTTAAGTG